>CABHPH010149386.1:0-41160 GCA_902168325.1 Peromyscus nudipes
TACAAAATATATTGGCAGAAGGATAAATAGAAGGCAGACAGGGCAACAAATACTAAGTTCTCTTTTCCAAGATGAGTTTCAGATAGACTGAACCCACAACAGAGTTGAGTGAATTGAGATATAAGGATCTGGCATGAGCTTGTAGGAAGGCACGATGCAACCATCTGAGGCTCCAGATAACACACGCAGGCAGAGAGAAAAGGGAAGTCCCCTTGTGGGAGCCCAGCTGGGAAACCAGCTCCCACATTTTATAACAGAGTACTCTTGAGGAGTGAGGATAAGAGATTTAGATAGAAGAATAGAGGGGACAGAAACAGATAGAAACACAGGATAGCCTTGGGAGGGCCTGGATCATTATCTACCAGCCCCTCCTGTCTCTTCTAAAGGGCTATTTATAGGAATGCCAAGGGGTGGAGCAAAAGACTTCCCCCTAGCTCAGTCAAGTGTAGACCCTTCCAATCACCTACTAACCACGCACATGGTCAAGCAATCATCTAGTGCAACTCTGCAGGGCAAAGCAAGCTCAGATGTAACTAGAAAACCCTCTAGTTTGTTGGCCTCCAAATCCTCTGTTACCCTTCTAGGACTGGGATATCCTGCTCTTTCAGCCTTTGGACTTGGGTCTTGTTTGGACTTGGCCGCCTGCCTGCAGACTCTCGTGTCTTCAGCCTTGGAATGAAATTTTTTGTTTTTGTTTTTGTTTTTCGAGACAGAGTTTCTCTGTGTAGCTTTGCGTCTTTCCTGGATCTCGCTCTGTAGACCAGGCTGGCCTTGAACTCACAAAGATCGGCCTGCCTCTGCCTCCCGAGTGCTGGCATTAAAGGCGTGCGCCACTCCACCAGTAATTGCCCTGGTTCCAAAGCCTTTGGACTTGGCCTAAGCTACAATACTGATTTCGCTGGTTCTCCACCTTGCAGATGACATGGGCTTTGAGGTTTGTAATCATGTACACCAGCTTCCTTAGTAAACCCCCTCTCACATGTTTACATCCTTTTGATTCTTTCAGGAGAACCCTGACTATTGCAAGGCTCATTTCTGTGTAAGAAAGATTATTTTAGTATTGCCTAAGACATTCAGGATAACACATAGCATATTAATTATCAGTTCTTACTAAGTATAGCTATGAAACATATTTAAATAATTACTTCAAAAAGGAAGATAGCCTAAAGAGGCACATCACAAGATCAATGATAGACAGATTCACAGAGCTGATGCAGAAAAACATTTGCTAAAGATGTGGAGGTAGCTCCCTAAAAATCTTTTTTTTTAAACATTTTCAGAAAATCTATTTAAATACCTTTTGTCTTTTTATTTCCATAGAGGGGGTGATAAAGCAGATTATACTCTCAAATATGATGCTAAGAGCAATTAGAATGTGACGCTAGTCATCCTGAGATCCAGTCATCCCAACCACCTACTCTAGTCACTTAGCATCTGTAGATGCCTTTTTACAGCTACCATCCTGTCCTCCTGCTGACAGGACAGGAACTGGGGCATAAAACAACTGGTGGCACCCATCATCCAGATGTAAAACATGATACTGTTCCTGCCCTTACTCAACCAGGTGTGCCATTCATACTTCCCAGTGTTCTTCCTTGGTGGCGTTTCTTCTACTCTGTACCTTCTTGTGGGGCCTCATCTCAATGCTCAGGTGCTCACTCTCATTCCTTCCCTTTCTGTTCTCAGATCTCTGAAAGGAGATGGTCAGATGAGGGTAGAAATGTACCAGAAGCTGAATATGCTTCCATGGTTCTCCTAGCAACCAGATAACAAAGCCCAGGCCCTGTAATAGACTTCCACATTGTAGTGATAATTCCAATAACTCCATTTACTGTATGGCAATGGCTTCATTCATAGAGTGAAGAAATACATGGTCTTGAACATCACAGTCATTATAGGACAGATGCTCAGTCTTCACGTGACTGTAACTCTCAGTGTCTCATATGATAATAGGTGTGACTTCACAGTACAAGTCAATAACTACTATCTTGTTGATTAAGAGATAACACTTGGAATGATTCTTATTTCTTTGAGATTGAAGAATGAAATTGAAGAATGAGATCCAATCTGGCAGGCATTTCCAAGCGTATTGCTTGGGGTGGGGATGGGAAAGCCACAGGTATTCACTGACTTTTTGAACACAGACTGTTTTCCTACAACCAGGATACAAAGCCTTAAACAGACTTTATGTTCTAGATATTCAACCTGGTGGATTCATGATGGAGTCAAACAGAGGATAGAAAACACTGTGCCTGTGTTGAAAATGTACGAACTGTTGTTATTCCCTAAACAATACAATCTAAAAATGATTTATATATCATTTGCATTGTATTAGATAGTTTAAGTAATATAGAGAAAGTCATAGACAAATACCATACCATTTTATATAACACAATTAACAGTCTGTGGATTTTGATACACTAAGATGAGTATCAGGATCAGTAACTTAGGGATACTGAATATGTATATATTAATATGGTTATAATTCCCACTTTTTATGTAGCTAGCTTTATTAAAGTATATAAATATATTATACAGGAAAGGTTTAGAAAAATTTGTACATAGTGCACATTTCATTTATTCATTTATTTATTTTTAAAAAGTTTGTTTTTTATTTTACTTACCAATCCCAGTTCACCCTTCCTCCCCTTCTCTCACCTCTCCCACCTCCCCCTATCTCAACCCCATCCACTCCTCAGAGAGGTTAAGGTCTCCCTTGGGAGATCAACAAAGTCTGGCATACTAAGTTGAGGCAGGACCAAGCCCCTCCCCACTGTGTAAAGGTTGAGCAAGGTATCCCACTCTAGGGAATGGGTTCCAAAAAACCATTTCATGCACCCGGGATAAGTCCTGGTCCCACTGCCAGGGGCTCCCCAAACAGATCTAGGCACATTACTTTCACCCACATTCAGAAGGCCTAGTTCGGTCCCATGCATGTCCCAGCTGACAGGCCAGAGTCCATAAGCTCCCACCAGCTTGGGTCAGCTGTCTCTGTGGTTTTCCCCATTCCATGATCTTGACCTCACTTGCTCCTGTGATCCCTCCTCCCTCTCTTCAACTGAAATCCAGGAGTTCAGCCCAGTGCTTGGCTGTGGGTCTCTTCATCTGCTTCCATCAGTCACTGGATGTAGGTTCTATGATGACAATTAGGATAGTCACTAATCTGATTATAGGGGAAGGTAAGTCCAGGCACCCTCTCCATTATTGCTAGGAGTCATAGCTGGTGTCATCTTTGTAGATTCCTGGGGATTTCCCTAGCACCAGGTTTCTCCCTAACCCCCTAATGGTTCCCTCTACCCAAGATATCTCTTTCATTGCTCTTCTTCTCCATCCCTCCCTCCACTTGGCCATCACAGTCCATCCTGTTCCCATCTCCCACCCCTTCCCTTATACCCTGCCTCCTAGTTTACCTAGGAGATCTTAACTATTTTCCCTTCCTGGGGCCCTCCATGTGTGTCCCTCTTTAGAGTCCTCCTTTTACCTCGATTCTCTGGGGTTATGGATTATAGCCTGGTCATCCTTTGCTTCGCATCCAATATCCATTTAAGAGTGAGTACATACCATGTTTGTCTTTCTGGGTCTGGGTTACCTCACTCAGGATGATTCTTTCTAGTTTCATCCAGTTGCCTACAAATTTCATGATGTCATTGTTTTTTACTGCTGAGTAATACTCCATTGTGTAAATGTACCACATTTTCCTTATCCATTCTTTGGTTGAGGGGCATCTAAGTTGTTTCCAGGTTCTGGCTATTATGAATAATGCTGTTATGAACATGGTTGAGCAAGTGACCTCATGGTATGATTGCGGATTCCTTGGGTATATGCCCAAGAGTGGTATTGCTGGGCCTTGAGGTAGGTTGATTCCCAATTCCCTGATAAACCACCACGCCATACTGATTTCCAGAGTGACTTTATAAGTTTGCACTCCCACCAGCAGTGGAGGAGTGTTTCCCTTTCTCCACATCCTCTGCAACATAAGCTGTCTTCAGTGTTTTTGATCTTAGCCATTCTGACAGGTGTAAGATGGTATCTCAGAGTTGTTTTGTTTGCAATTCCCTGATGACTAAGGATGTTGAGCAATTCCTTAAATGCCTTTCAGCCATTTGAGATTCTTCAGTTGAGGATTCTCTGTTTAGTTCTGTACCCCATTTTTAAATTGGATTATTTGGTATTCTGATGTCTAGTTTCTTGAGTTCATAGTCTACATTTTAAATTTTTGTCTTAATGTAAATTTTATAAGATAGCCTGTAAATGTTGATGCAAATAAAATGTTTAATTGTAAAATATTTATCTTAATAAACTAGGTTTCATTTTCAAAGCACTAATCTCTCTAATTTTGAATGCAGATGCTAAAATTGTGTTTCTCAAGCTTGGGGAAGACAAGGACTTTGGGGTTACTTTCATGAATATTTCTGTTACACAACGCAGGGACTCAAGTGTGCTCTCAAAGCACAGTTTCTACCCAAAAGACTAAGAATTCCTAAGTTTTTAATGAAATCCTTTTAATTCCAGTGACCCCTTCAGTCACCTACCCACTAAACATTTTCTGTGATGCCTCATGTAAGTATAGTTTTGGAATTCCTATTCCTCACAAGAATGCCTACTAAGGCAGCAGACAGGTTATACAATCCTGGGAAGTACATGAAAAAAGGGACATGGGGTTTTAAAATTATGGTATCTGTGCTGAGGAGATGGTTTACATCCTACTCTTCCAGAGAACTCAAGTTTGGTTTCTAGCCTATGACAGGTAACTCACAACTACCTATAACTCCAATTCTAAGAAATCCAACACCCTCTTCTGGCCTTGTGTGTGCTCACACACATGGGGCACACCCACACACACATATACACAAGAATAAAAATTAAGAATAAATATTTCAAGTAACTTATAAATAGACTGGATAAAATTAAATGAAGAAATGATGTTCCTGTAAAAACTTAACTAAACAGACTTATATTTAAGTGAAATGGTATCTTCTTTGTCAATAAGAGCGTATTTAGGAACAAGTTTTAATCTATCTATGACTGGTGAAATAAGGAAACACACCAGCTTTCTGATGTTAACTTTCTCTTTTACTTCATCTTAAGAATGATCTCTGACTCTGTCTCCACACTGCTACATATCGCCACACTACTGCACACAGCTACATATCTTTACATACATACATACATACATACATACATACATACATCTTTTCACACGGTACACATCTTTCTTTTACATACATTTCTCTTCTGCATCTCTTTTCTCTACCGCTTCATCTTCCTTGCCTCCACACAATTAGAAATCTCCACACAGCCACAGCTAAACATCTCATTTACATAGCTCTCTCACCATACAGCACTTTACACAGTTCCTAGGCACAGCCCCTCTATGTAGCAGCGGCTCTTTCACACAGCTCTCTCTCACTCACTCACACTTCTACATTATTCACTCACTCTTTCACCCACTCACTTCCTCACACCTCTCTCATGCTTCATCTCTCACCCAGCATGCACACACACACACACACACACACACACACACACACACACACACACCACTCACGTTCTGCAGCAGCTCTCACATAGTTCTACACAGCCATATCTCTCTACACCGCTGCTGCTGTCTCACAGCCAAACTCTGGACAATTATAAGTTACATTTTCAGGACCCTACCCCTTCTCAAAACACAAGATGAGTCACGTAGTTTCTCTTAGGCTACTAATGTCACACTGACCCATGCACGTAGCTCTAAGTTGGTGAGGGGTCCCAGACAGTAAACAGTTGACTGAACCTTGAGCAGTCAGAGTATCTGCAGAAAGAGAGCGACTGTAAGAGAACTATGACTAGATGTGAACAGCCAGGCCTTGATTTAGCAATAAACAACACCTGGGAATTAGTCTTTGTGTATTTTCTGCAGGGGCAGCTTAGTCTGTTTTGGACTAGTTCTAAGGTCTTTGCAAAATGTGTAAAAGGCTGTCTTTGAGACTGAGAATACTGTCACTTTCCTGTGTCAGTGAAGAAGAATATTCTGGTAATATTTCTGTTCATCAGAATTATACAGCTTAAACAAATCCACAGCTAATGTGTGCCCAGAGATGTAAAACACACCACGAAAGGGCTGTGGAAGGAACCCCACAGCTGTTCTTATAGGAGGCATAGCAGTGGCATCCGGGAAAGTTACAGACAGAAAACAACCGGTTTCCACAGCCAGCGACCCCACGGCTTTGCCAGGTGGGGCCCCCCATCAGGGAGTTATACGTCTGGTGGGTCGACTTGTCAAACACTAGTTGTCACCTGCTGTATACTCCCACGGCCCTCGGCAGCAAAGTGTTTCCCTCACAAGTACAAGGACCTGAGTTCGATTCCCAGAACCCACATTTAAAAAAAAAATCTTAAACTCTGCCTAGTGTATCGTAATCCCAGCACTGGGAAGGTAGAGATAGTTAGATTTCTGAAGCTCACTGGCCATCAACCTAGCATATTTTTTAAGTTCCACATCTATGAGAGACCTTGTCTCTCATATAAGTGGGGAGGGGTGGCAAGATAGCTCAATGGGCAGAGGTACTTACCACTAAGGCTGGCAACTTACGTTCAATTCCCAGCTATTCTCAAAAGTTGTTCTCTGACCTCCACCACACATCACCCATACATACATACAAACAAAAGTAATGAAATGAATAAATAAACAAATGCAAAAAAAAACCAAACAAGGTAGTTCTCACCTGAGGAACAATACCCAAGATTGTCTTTTGGCCACCACGTGCACACACATTCACACACACACATGCAAATGCACACACAGAGAGACAGAAGAAACATAAAACATTCAACAAAAATTAAAACAGTGCTATGCATTCCTAATGTCTAATATATGTCCTGAACATGAATAAGTACAGATTACGCACAAAATTTAGACGAAGAGAACAAACAGTACTGTGGCATCAATGTTAAAATCACAATTTGAAAATGAGCAGAACGTAGACAGGTCACAGAGTCTAAAGATTGTGAAAGAAAACTGGGATGTTCCCTTGACATCTCTGGTTTTCACCTGAACTTCACTTCGGTGTCACGGCCCGTGAGGCTCTGCAATCACAGTCTCAGAAATTCACTGAGGCTTCCATCATACCACTTTCCATGAAGAAGGCTATAATGTAAGACTCCCCTGGGGTCCAGGTGTCCCCACACAGCCATGCACATCTAGAGATTGTCTCTGAGCTCTACTTCACCTCTGGCTTGGGCTTGGGTTCCAGTGCAGATTCCCGTGATGAGCCCCATGCTTTCCTGCCCAGGAGCAGTGTTGCTTCTATCTCTGCTTCTCACATTCATAGCAGGGGTGGTGGGAGCGGTCCCTGGGTCATCAGGATAATGTGATTCGAGAGGTTTAATCTTAGGTACCGGCACAGAGACAAGGGATGTCAGCACCAAGACTGACAGTGGAGATGTGTCACTGGGTCTGAGGTCCAAGGCCTGAACTTAATTTTTTTCTCTAACCCTCAAACAGTAAGAGTATTTATCTAGACTCACATTGATTTGAGTTAGAAGAGGTGCTTTACAGGCAATTTTTGTCTTCCTGTCTTATTCAAAATGTTTTTCCTGTTATGCTAAAACCAGGTACTAGAGGTCTCTCCTGGCTTCTTTAGCTCTTAGGCTTAGGAAGGCAGTTTTGATGCATGAATAGCTGTATGGTGAAATCCTTGAGCTGAAAAAGAAGCAGACTTAAAAGGCAGTAGAAGGCGTCCACAGCAGAACAGATCAAACACAAGGAAAATTTGGTGACCTTAAAGATGGGCTATTTGAAAACACACAATCAGAAGAGTAAAATAGAGACTAAAGTGTCTTGGGAAAGCTTATGGGAACTCTAGGGCATATTAAGAAAGCAGATGTTCAGCCAGGCGGTGGTGGCGCACGCCTTTAATCCCAGCACTCGGGAGGCAGAGCCAGACGGATCTCTGTGAGTTCGAGGCCAGCCTGGGCTACCTTCCAGGAAAGACACCAAAGCTACACGGAGAAACCCTGTCTTGAAAAAAAAAAAGAAAGAAAGAAAGCAGATGTTCAAGTGTTTCAAAGGAGACCTTCAAATGCCAAAGTGGCAGAAAGTTTGTTAAAAGGAATAATAACAAGGTTTCCTAAACATAGAGATGTTTAGGAAAGCATACAAATATTCATGTATAACAAGACCAAAAGTTACAAATCAGGTCCTACTCAAGGCTGGTCTACAGTAAGACATGTTCAATTCAAGCAAATCTGTCCCAGGGCAGATTACAAATAAGTCTTCAAAGGCTGAATGGTGTTGGAGAGATAGCTTAGCAGTTAAAATTGCTTGCTGCTCTTGCAGAGGACCTGGGTTTGGTTGCCAGCATCCACACAGTGACTCACATCTGTCCATAACTCCAATTCCAGGGGATCTGACATCATCTTCTAGGCTCTTCAGGCACTAGGCATGCAAATGGTGAGCATACACATATGTAAGCAAACACACACATGAAATGAAGTTGAAAAGAAACCTGTCAAGTTAAGATGATAAGAAAAACAGTACATAAGGGTGTTTTAATATTCATCAGACTTCTCATCAGAAACCTTGCAAGCCAGTAGGGAATGGCATGAGATCCCCATAAAGGAAAAAATAAAAAAGCTGTCAACCAAGAATAATGTACCTTCAAAGCATCTCTTTTATATAAGGATAGACACTCACAGATAAATAAAAGCTGAGAGAATTAATCGCCATCAGACATGTTCTACAAAAATAGAAAGTTCTTTGAGCTGAAAGAAACAAATACTAATGAAGAGAAGAAAACATTGAAAGGTCTAGAACTTTCTAGTAATGAGACAGGAGTTAGCTAGCTTCTGTTGAGCATGACATAGCCAAGCAGACCTGTTAGGACATGAACAATTGTAGCTGGAGAGTTTGCCAAGCCCCAGCAGTTCCGCAGCCCACTTATAAAATAAACACACAGACTCTTATATTATTTAAACTGTTTGGCCTAATGGCTCAGGCTTCTAGCTATCTAGTTCTTACATCTTAAATTAACCCATTTCTATAAATCTATACCTTGCCATATGGCTTGTGGCTTACCAGTATCTTACATGTTGGTACTCATGGTGGCGGCTGGCAGCGTCTCCTGACTCAGCCTTCCTGTTCCCAGAATTCTCTTCTCTGCTTGTCCCACCTATACTTCCTGCCTGGTTACTGGCCAATCAGCATTTTATTTATACAGAGCAATATCTACAGCACTTCCCCTTTTCTTTTTTTCAAAAAGGAAGGTTTTAACTTTCACATAGTAAAATTACAGATAACAAAACAATTATCAAGCAAGAATTATAGTTACACTATCTAGTCTATTTATAATATCTAGTCTATTTGTATTTGGCAAAATTAAAGAAGATATCCTATCTATCCTATATTTGTGAGTCTAAGGTTTCATATCTAACTTATCATTTATCATAACTAAGGAAAATTATAACTATCTAGTCTTCAACTACATCAAAGACTTCAGAAGAATATAATATTACCTGAGAAATGGGAGAAGGACGCAAGCAACTTTCGGGAGTCTTGCAGGGTAGACAGAGACAGCTGGCAGCCTGGACAGTCATCCAAATTTCCTATGTAAAGTTGGGGTATCTGTCTTCAGCCCACAGGCCTAGAGTCTCTCAGTCACTTCTCTCTGTGTCCTGTAGAATGTCTGGCAGTTTCCTCTGCGAAGCAGGAACCTGAAGGACCAATTTGCCAAGCAAAGTTCAGTGGTCACCTTCCTATGGGTCCTGCATGTCCAGTCAATCAAGCAGTCCAGGCAAGAACAGTTTCTTGCCCAAATGGCTATTTTTGCCAAGGTGAAGATAAACTCCACATGGAGTGTCTTCGAAGCCCATCCTCCTCTCTGAAATAAATCCGGTGCTGCCAGGAGCAGACATGTCTCATTGTCCAGAAAGTCTAAATTTTTAAAACATTTTAAATGCCATATTCTGTAGGTCTTTGAAGTGTTTGAAGACTACCTACCTAATTGAATTATATCTATGTATACCTAGAAAACAACATGACTATAAGTTTGACTATCATAGAAGACTAATTATTAATCTATATTTCTTAATTATCCATTACAATCTAAATGGGTTACATAAACATAATACCTCAAACAAGAATAGAAATATACATACAGTATAACAAAATTAACTTCAAATTTGTATCAATAAACTAAAATATACAGCAATGTAAAACATTTCTAAGCAAGTTGCTCTTTAAAAGTAGATTTAATAATCTACCCTTTCATCCTACCATATCTATATCATATCCACTTTTCTTCTTTAGAAAGAGATTGCATTTATATTCAACCTGTTTTAAATAAAAATATTGGTTTTTCTCTATCCCACACCAGAGGGCTCTTCTGATATGGGGCACAAGAATCTCTTAACCTTTTCTTTTAGTAATATGCTTGGGTTTAGAGGAGTGAGCCAATTCCATCTCCAAAGCCAGCTTGGTATATTTGGGAATTTGGGTGTAGCTTCTCTTACTACTTCCTGCTGGAGGGGGGCGCTGTATCTTATGGGGACACAAAGAAAATTTTAGGATTATGGAGTAGTCCATGAGGGTGTATCGTCTGAGCCAGTTGCCTTGCAACCATTCTGGATGTTGGATCCTCTGGGCCATGGTGTCATTTGAGACCTTTCAGGGGGTCTTGCCTGGTCAAACCTGATGTATCTTAATCTGGAACAAATCCATAGCCTCTGGATTTCTGTGGAAACAAAAGTAGAGCCTCCTTTCCAAAGCAACATATCCTTAGATCCAAATTTTGAAGTCAAGATATCTTTAAAATATACATATTGGTTTAACTCAACAGCTTTTAAAATCAAATGTTTTTCTGCAGTTAAGAATCCCAAAGACAATACAATCCAGATTCTCTGTGTAATATCCATCTTTACGTGGCTTATTTTTATACTACCTTTACTGTCTCTTTAAAGACTTTATTTTTAAAAACTATTTCTTTATATAACTGTATATATATATATTTTCTCTTCCAAGCCTACGTACATTTTTACACACATTGTAAAGCATTTAAAGTCTTGTTTTATCTGAATCTGTCTTATTGTGATTATTGCTTTAAATTTGCAGCATTTGTAAGACCAAAACGGCTGCTGTGGCTGTTGGCTCCGCCCACCTCAGCTTCCCAACATGGCTGTGGTACAGTTTCCTGCCAGCTCTGGATCTGGAGCCATGTGTACCATCAACTATCAGAAGTAGTTCTATCAAAGCAGCCTGTAGCCCAGAAACCTCCTTTTTTTTTTCTTTTTTACTAGCAAGAACTATATCCAACACACAGCATAGTGCACAGCTTGGAGACACCTCTGTGTAACATAGTGTAGGTCAAGCCTACACACACGCAACGAACCCGCTACTGCTCAAAGCCACAGGCTGCCGCTAACTTGAGAGAGACAACTAGGAAGCTGTTTTTAGCTCCATTTTAGAACCTTTTTTTCTCAGGTTTTAGGTGGAAACTCTTGCCAACCTGTTGGGTGCTACAAACAATAGATCTAGAAGTAAGGTCAGTGTCAGCAGACCAGCTGGTTAGCTTTCATGAGGCATTTGTTGGCTATTAATGGTCTTTTATATATTCTTGTTTCGAATGTAGATGGCTTTTACGAAAGCCCCCACTTTTTCCAGGAAAGAGACCCAAGACCACCCTAAGGACAAAGAGTTAACTCTGAACAAATCCAGCCACTTCTAAAGAACAAGCTGACCACTAGAGGTGGGAACAAAGCAACCTTGGTAAGTTCACTGCACTTGAGATACCTGCAAGGTAGGAGGATGGAATATGCAGGCCAGTGACTAACATCAGGCAGACAATCAAGGTCAATAACTAACACAATGGGAGACGGGGATGGACAGAGTGGAGCTTGGTGTAGACTAGGTTTGAGTTTAATCTGATATCTGGCCTGTGACCTTCGTATACCTGAGGAAGGAGGGCTCCGAGTTTGATACCAGGCTGAGCTATGCAGAGAACCAAAGCCAGCCTGAACTATATAAAGATTCTTTGACTCAAATAACAAAAAGGAAAATCAGAAGGGAATGAGAGAGAGGGAGGGAGAGAGAGAGGGTTTTATTAATTTCCTTTTTTCTGTTTTTTAAACTATTTCTTGCTCATGTTCCATTATTATCATTTTGAAAGAGATTATTATAACCAAATGATATACTTTTTATTTTATGGATAGAAATGCTTCCAAATTCTAAAATGGAAACTAAAGCCAACTGAGAGCTTTAACGTTTTTGACTGTGACAGGTCTTGTTTGTTTGTTTTTTTCAGAACACTAACTCAGGAGCTGCTGTCCATACCCAGATGCACAGTCAGCAGACTACACCTCTCAAGCATTCCCTTTCTTTCAGTCAAGTTACATTATCTTTACTGCAATCACAGCAGTGGTTTCCTAATAGCACCTTCCCAGGAGTGTACACCCTGCATCCACTCCACCTCCCAGATCCATTTGTTTTGTGATTCCCACAGCAGGCACAATAGTTAAAATGGTAACAAGCTCATTCCTATTGCCTTTGCATTTCGCATGTCTCCCACTCAGTGACAGCCTCGATTTATGTGCTAGTTAGTTTTTTGTTTTGTTTTGTTTTCCGAGACAGGGTTTCTCTGTGTAGCTTTGCGCCTTTCCTGGAGCTCACTTGGTAGCCCAGGCTGGCCTCGAACTCACAGAGATCCGCCTGCCTCTGCCTCCCGAGTGCTGGGATTAAAGGCGTGCGCCACCAACGCCCGGCTGTGCTAGTTAGTTTTATGTCTACTTGATATGAGCTAGAGTCATTTGGGAAGAGGGAACCTCAATTGAGGTTGGATTGGCCTGTGGACAAGTGTATGGGACATGTTCTTGATTGATAATAGATGTGGAAAGACCCAGCGCTTACAACATGAAGTGCCACCTTGGATGCTGTACACAACTAAGTAGGCCATGAGAAGCAAGCCAATAAGCACATTCCTCCATGACGTCTGCATCAGTTGCTGTCTTGAGTTGCTGCCCTAACTTCCCTGAATGGTTTTCTATAAGTTACAAAATCAAATAAACCTCTTTCTTCCCAGGATGCTTTTGGTCATTGGTGTTTTATCACAGCAGTTGAAACCCAAAAAGACACAGTTCTTAGTGCCTCCAGCTCACTTCTCCTGCCCAGGCAAGGAGACGGGAGACCTTCCTACTTCATCCTCATTAGCCACCACCACCTTTCCCCTGCAATGGCTGCAAAAATTACTGATACCAAGATGAACTCCTTCTTGCCAAGCTCAAACATTGCAAACCAGAGAAAGTACAAGGAACGTGACTTCATGCTCTGCCTGTCTCAATAAGAACTGTCTCAAAGAGAAAGAACGTGAAGTTGGATAGGAAGAGAGGTGGGAGGGTCTGGAAGGGGTTGAAGGAAAGGAAAAAACATGTATTGTGTGAAATATATATTGTTCAAAATACCTTGTGTGAAAAAAATAAATAAAAAATTAGAAGCATAAAGCCCTCACACAGAGACACACATTTCGTTCAACTCAGAAAAGGTGTTTGACCAGCAAGGGCATTTCTGCTAAGGAGCAACAGTCAACCTCCCCCTGTACTCTCTAAAACCAATAAACTTTGTACTAAGCAAAGCAGGCTATGTGAACTTCTTCCTTTTTATTAATAAAGTCTTTCCTTTCCTTCCTTCCTGCATACCTCTGGCTTGCTATGATATGCATTCTACATTGCAATCTTTTTACTCAAATTTTCTCTGTCATTTTTGTATGTGGAGTTTTTCTGTCCCAACTGCCTGGTCCCAAATAAACACACACAGGCTTATAGCAATTATAAATGCTTGGCCAATAGCTCAGGCTCATTACTAACTAGCTCTTACATTTAAATTAACATTTCTCTTAATCTATGTATTGCCATGTGACTCGTGACTTTACCTGTCCTCTAGCACATCTTGCTTCCTGAGTGGCTGGCTCACATCTGCCTGACTCCACCTTCCTTTCCTCCTCCATTCCCCCTCCACCACCACATTTTCAGTTTTTCAGCCTTATTCTGCCTTTATATGGGGCAATCAGCTTTTTTATTAACCAACAAGAGTAATACATATTCACAGCGCACAGAAGGATTATTCCACAGCACATTTCTTTGCAGCTTTGACAGGAGTGGTCATTCATTACTCTCAGCAGAACCTGCATCTCTTCCAAAGCCTTTGCCTCCTGCTCTAATTGCTGTAGGTGTTGTCTACATCTAACGGATGTTATCCCAGGACCTTGCATTACTCACTTGTAACATTGTATATCTGCAATCAAGAATATGGATAATTGTGCCCAGCATCTCCCTATGTCATTAGAATGTGTGTGCAAGCACATCAAGGGCTGTATTTCATTGACAAGTATCCAGGCATTCCATGAGTTCTCTAATGTATATTGAATGCATGGATGCATACAGTACAAAAGAAAGGGAAATTCCAAATGGTAAAATTGCTTGTGCTATTCACACCACCAATGGCTCCAGACTGGCTTTTGATCCTGTACCATCCCAAGAAGCTACATGCCACCTCTGACACAGCAGGAGGGTGCTGCCTGCAGCCCCGGGCTGCATAGCAGTGTGATGCCAGGGAGTGCTAGCCTGGCCAAGGCAAGTACATCAGATCAGAATAATGCTCGCCATCAAGCTGCTGGAAAACCTGAAGCTGCCCATCAGCAGCCAGCCTTCCCTGTCAGTCTTCACGATCATCGGCTGCTCCACAGCTATAGCCTTCCTGGCCCTGGGCTTTCTCTTCAAACGTGGAGACTAAGTTCCCCTAAATGGCAGAGGATTGGGATCAGAAAATGAGACCCTGAAGCATTTGTCCAACTACACTGCACACACACACACACACACACACACACACACACACACACACACACACATACCAGGCCTGGGAAAGCTTTCAGGGGTCATCATCTTGACCCTGGATCCCCTCATCCTCTTTGGAGGGTGCTCTTTCAAGGTCATCTGTACGCTACCATCCTGGGATAGTGGATTAATGAGTTCAGGCAACAGAACTCATTAAAGTCAGCATCACCTTCACCCTGCCTGCCACCTGGCGCTCCAGTGACTGTGCCCTACACAACTGTTTCAAGCAGGTGGTGTTCACAGCCTCCATTTCCCACACAGCCTGATGTGTTCCTTGACACCATACAGCCACCCACTGTATTCTAGACACATATAGCAATGCCATGCTCTGGGAAAAGATCTTCACAACCTCCAGAGATGCCAACACAAAATACGCTCGTGAACCACCAAGATGGCTTAGTGGGTAAAAGTGCTTGTCCTTCAAGCCTGACAACCTAAGTTCATTCCCTGGAATTCAAGGTGAAAGGAGAACAATTCCAGAAAGTTAACCTCTGACCTCCAAATGCACATCATGGCAGGAGCACCTGTACTTCACACATGCATGTGCACACACACACATACACACACATACAACACACACACAAAGACACACACACATGTACATAGACATCCACACACATGCGAAACAAATATACATATATACACATGCACTCTGAATACATATCATGGCAGGAGCATGTGGTAATATTTTGTGTATGCTCTAACAAATAAAGCTTGTCTGAAGATCAGAGGACAGAGCCAGCCACAGAGTTAGACACAGAGGCCAGACAGTGGTGGCACACACCTTTAATCCCAGTACTAGGTTGAGACAGGAAGTGATATGGCTGGGCAGAGAAAGACATATAAGGCGGGAGGTGACAGGACTCGGAGGCATTCAGTCTGAGGATTTGTGGAGACAGGATCTTCCCTTTTTGGCTGAGGCGTTGGCAAGGTGAGAAGTGGCTGTGGCTTGTTTCCTCTGATCTTTCAGCATTTACCCCAATATCTGGCTCCAGGTTTTTATTATAAGACCAATTGGGACCGATTGGGAACAGGTAAGGCCCCATCTCCGGACTTAGCAGACCAGGTTCCTAGCCCCTAGGCCCCGGGGGCACATCCTGTGCCCCTCCTCCAAGCCATTGGAGCCCCAGACACCAGCCAGCTGCCCCTTCCCCAGCCTCCTTGCCAAGAAAACAGCCCCCTGTGACACGGGTGAAAACTGGAGACATAGCCCACCCTGCACCGATTGGGAATAGGTGCTCCCTGAGGCAGAGCCCACTGGTGCCCGTTGGACTAAGATCTGCTCCCTGAGACACAGAATCCATCAGGACAGATTGGACCAAGAGCCCGGATTAGACCAAAAGCTCCCATTAGACCAAGAGTATCAATTACACCAAAAGAGGCTCCAGACAGAACTTGCATGTAGTGGGGGAAGAGATGATAGACGCCAGTGCAAAAATATAGTCAACAACATAAAGACTGATATGACACCAACAGAACTTAGTGGTGCTACATCAGCAAGACCTGAACATCCCAAAACAGAAGAAGTAGACCTTAAAAATGACTTTAAGAAGATGATAGAGTCCTTTAAAGAGGAAGTGAAAACTGCCCTTAAAGAATTCGAAGAAAAGACAAACAAAAAATGGAAGAAATCAATAAATCCCTTAAAGAAAGTGAAGAAAAAGCAATTAAACAGGTGAATGAAAAGTTTCCAAGATTTGAAAACTGAAATTGAGGCAATGAAGAAGACACAAACTGAGGGAAGGCTGGAAATGGAAAATCTGAGTAAATGAACAGGAACTACAGATGCAAGCATAACCAACAGAATGCAAGAGATGGAAGAGAGAATCTCTGGGGTTGAAGATATAATAGAGGAAATAGATTCATCAGTCAAAGAAAACACTAAAGCCAAAAAAGCCATAACACAAAACATCCAGGAAATTTAGGAAACCATGAAAAGACCAAACCTAAGAATATTAGGGATAGAAGAAGGAGAAGAATACCAACTCAAAGGCACAGAAAATATATTCAACAAAATCATAGAAGAAAACTTTCCCAACCTAAAGAAGGAAATGCCTATAAAGATACAAGAAGGTTACAGAACACCAAATAGACTGGATCCAAAAAAAAGGTCCCTCACCACATAATAATCAAACCACTAAATATACAGAATAAAGAAAAATATTAAGAACTGCAAAGGAAAAAGGCCAAGTAACATATAAAGGCAGACCCATCAGAATAACACCAGACTTTTCAATGGAGACTCTGAAAGCCAGAAGGTCCTAGAAGACGTTATGCAGACACTAAGAGACCATGGATGCCAACCCAGACTATTATATCCAGCAAAACTCTCAATCACCATAGATGGAGTAAACAAAATATTCCATGATAAAACCAGATTTTAAAAATACCTATCCACAAATACAGCCCTACAGAAAGCACTAGAAGGAAAAATCCAACCTAAGGGAGTTAGATACACCCATGAAAATACAGACAATAGATAATCCCACACCAACAAATACCAAAGAAGAGAAACACACAACACTGCCAACAAAAAATAACAGGAATCAACAATTGCTGGTCATTAATATCCATTAATACCAATTCGCCTATAAAAAGACACAGGCTGACAGAGTGGATATGAAAACAGGATCCAACCTTCTGCTGCATACAAGAACTTTAAAGACAGACACTACCTCAGGGTAAAAGGCTGGGAAAAGACTTTCCAATCAAATAGACTTAAGAAGCAAGCTGGTATAGCTATCCTAATATCTAATAAAATAGACTTCAAACTAAAATCAATCTAAAGAGTTTGGGAAGGACATTACATACTTATCACAGGGAAAAATCCACCAAGATGAAGTCTCAATTCTGAACATTTATGCCCCAAATACAAGGGCACCCACATTTGTAAAAGAAACATTACTAAAGCTTAAATTGCACATCAAACCCCACACACTAATAGTGGGAGATTTCAACACCCCATTCTCACCACTGGATAGATCTGCCAGACTGAAACTTAGCAGAGAGATAAGGGACCTAACAGAAGTTATGACTCAAATGGACTTAACAGATATCTACAGAACATTCCACCCTAACACAAAAGAATATACCTTCTTCTCAGCACCCCATGGAACCTTCTCAAAAATTGACCACATGCTTGGCCACAAAACAAATCTCAACAGATACAAAAAAATTGGAATAACCTCCTGTATCTTATTGGACCACCATGCCTTAAAGTTAGACTTCAACAACAACAAAAATTATAGAAAGCCTACAAACTCATGGCACCTGAATAATGCCCACCTGAAACATCAGTGGGTCAAGGAAGAAATAAAGAAAGAAATTAAAGTTTTCCTAGAATTCAATGAAAATGAAAGTACAACATACCCAAACTTATGGGACATTATGAAAGCAGTGCTAAGAGGAAAATCCATAGCACTAAGTGCCCACATAAAGAAGATGGAGAAATCTCACACTAGTGACTTAACAGCACACCTGAAAGCTCTAGAACAAAAAGAAACAAACTCACCCAGGAGAAATAGACACCAGGAAATAATCAAATTGAGGGCTGAAATCAATGAAATAGAAACAAAGAGAACAATACAAAGAATCAATAAAACAAAGGGTTGGTTCTTTGAAAAAAATCAACAAGATAGACAAGCCCTTATCCAAATGAACCAAAGGGCAGAGAGAAAGCATCCAAATCAACAAAATCAGAAATGAAAGGGGGGACAGAACAACAGACAATGAGCAAATCCAGAGAATCATCAGATCATACTTCAAAAACCTGTACTCCACAAAATTGGAAAATCTGAAAGAAATGGATAATTTTCTGGATAGGTACCAGGTACATACCAAAGCTAAATCAAGACCAGATAAACTATTTTAATAGGCCAGTAACCCCTAAAGAAATAGAAACAGTCATTAAAAGTCTCCCAACCAAAAAAAGTCCAGGACCAGATGGTTTCAGCGCATAATTCTACCAGAATTTCAAAGAGCTAATTCCAATACTCTTCAAATTGTTCCACACAATAGAAACGGACGGAACATTACCAAACTCTTTTTATGAGGCTACAGTTACCCTGATACCCAAACCACACAAAGATGCAACAAAGAAGGAGAATTACAGACCAATCTCCCTCATGAACATTGATGCAAAAATATACAATAAAATATTGGCAAACCGAATCCAAGAACACATCAAAAAAATTTGATGCAAGCTGACAGCATCAAATTAAATGGAGAGAAACTCAAAGTGATTCCACTAAAGTCAGGAACAAGACAAGGCTGTCGGCTTTCCCCATATGTATTCAATATAGAACTTGAAGTTCTAGCTAGAGCAATAAGACAACATAAGGAGATCAAGGGGAAAAAATTGGAAAGGAAGAAATCAAGCTTACACTATTTGCAGGTGATATGATAGTATACATAAGTGACCCAAAAATTCTACCAGGGAACTCCTACAGCTGATAAAATCCTTCAGTAATGTGGCAGGATACAAGAATAACTAAAAAAAAAAAAATCAGTATCTCTCCTATATACAAATGATAAAAGGGCTGAGAAAGAAATCAGCTAAACATCACTCTTTACAATAGCCACAAATAATATAAAATACCTTGGGGTAACTCTAACTAAGCAAGTGAAGGACCTATATGACAAGAACTTTAAGTCTCTGAATAAAGAAATTGAAGAAGATATCAGAAAATGGAAAGATCTCCCATGCTCATGAATAGGTAGAATCAACATAGTAAAAATGGCAATCTTACCAAAAGCAATCTACAGATTCAATACAATCCCCATCAAAATCCCAACACAATTCTTCACAGACCTGGAAAGAACAATACTCAACTTCATATGGAAAAACAAAAGACCCAGGATAGCTAAAAGAATCTTGTACAATGATGCAACCTCTGGAGGCATCACAATCCTTGACTTCAAGCTTTACTATAGAGCTACAGTAATAAAAACATCTTGGTATTGGCATAAAAACCAACATGTGGACCAATAGAATCGAACTGAAGACCCTGACATTAATCCGCACACATATGAACACCTAATTTTTGACAAAGAAGCCAAAACTGTACAATGGAAAAAAGAAAGCATCTTCAACAAATGGTGCTGGCATAACTGGATGTCAACATGTAGAAGATTGCAAATAGATCCATATCTGTCACCGTGCACAAAACTTAAGTTCAAGTGGATCAAAGACCTCAACATAAATCCAGTTACTCTAAACCTGATAGAAGAGAAAATAGAAAGTAGTCTTGAATGCACTGGCACCGGAGATCACTTCCTAAATATAACACCAGTAACACAGACACTGAGAGCAACAATTAATAAATGGGACCTCTTGAAACTGAGAAGCTTTTGTAGGGCAAAGGACACAGTCAATAAGACAAAATGACAGCCTACAGAATGGGAAAAGATCTTCACCAACCCCACATCTGACAAAGGGTCAATCTGCAGAATATATAAAGAACTCAAGAAACTAGACATCAAAATACCTAACAGTCCAATTTAAAAATGGGCTATAGAGCTAAACAGAGAATTCTCAACCGAAGAATCTCAAATGGCCAAAAGACATTTAAGGAATTGCTCAACATCCTTAGTCATTAGGAAAATGCAAATCAAAACAACTCTGAGATACCACCTAACACCTCTCAGAATGGCTAAGATCAAAAACACTAAAGACAGCTTATGTTGGAGAGGATGTGAAGCAAAGGGAACACTCCTCCACTGCTGGTGGGAATGCAAACTTGTACAGCCACTCTGGAAATCATTACAGCGGTTTCTCAGAAAATTGGGAATCAATCTTCCTCAAGACCCAGTTATACCACTCTTGGGCATATACCCAAGGAATGCTCAATCATACCACAAGGACACATGCTCAGCTATGTTCATAGCAGCATTATTTGTAATATCCAGAACTTGGAAACAACCTAGATGCCCCTCAACTGAAGAATGGATAAAGAAAATGTCATATATATATATATACAATGGAGTACTACTCAACAGAGAAAAACAATGACATCATGAGGTTTGCAGACAGATGGATGGAACTAGAAAATATCATCCTGTGTGAGGTAACCCAGAATCAGAAGGACAAACATGATATGTACTCACTCAAAAGTGAATACTAGATATAAAGCAAAGGATAACCAGACTGCAAACCACAGCTCCGGGGAGGCTAGCTAGTAAGGAGGACCTTAGGAAGGATGCATATTGCCCGGTGATGGAGAAATGGATGAGATCTACATGAGTGAACTGGGGGTAGGGGGGTAATGAAGGACAAGGGACTTAGGGGAGGAGGAAGTTTGAGCTCAAACGGGAACAGAGTGGGGGAACAAGGAAAGAGATAGCATGATAAATGAAGACCACATGGGAATAGGGAGAAGCAGAGTGCTAGGGAGGTTCCCAGGAGTCCACAAGGATGACCCCACCATAGACTACTGGCAATGGTCGAGAGAGTGCCTGAACTGGCCTACTCTGACAATTGGATGACTGAATACCCTAATTGTCATCATAGAACCCTCATCCAGTGACTGATGGAAGCAGATGTAGAGATCCACTGCTGGGTCCCAGGCAGAGCTCCAGGAGTCCAATCGATGAGAGAGAGGAGGGAGTCTATAAGCAAGGGATATCGAGACCATGACTGGAAAAAGTACAGAGACAAATAGCCAAACTAGTGGAAATGCATGAACTGTGGACCAATAGCTGAGGAGACCCCATGGTACTGGACTAGGCCCTCTGGATAAGCAAGACAGTTGTTTAGCTTGAACTGTATGGGGGGCCCCCAGGCAGTGGGATTGGGACCTGTCCCTAGTGCATGAGCCAGCTTTTTGGAGCCTAGTGCCTATGGTGAGACACTTCGTGCAGCCTTGGTGCAGGGAGGAGGGATTGGACCTGCCTCAACTGAATGTACCAGGCTAGGCTGACTCCCCCATGGGAGACCTTGCCTTGGAGGAGGTGGGAATGGGGGTGGGTTGAGGGAGAAAGCTGAGGGGTGGGAGGAGGGAGGACAGGGGAATCTGTGGTTGGTATGTAAAATGAATAGAAAATCTCTTAATTTAAAAAAGGAAAAGAAAAAAATCCCTCATGAAAGCTGATTTACATTAAAGACTTAAAGACATTAAATTCTTAAAAAAAAAAAGAAAGAAAGAAAATTTGAGACTAGGATTTAAATCACTTCTGACTGAAGATTATAACAGAGAGAAATAACCCTCCTGTCTATATATCAATGTATCAATTCAATGAACAAGGTTGAAGGTGGTCTCCTTCATCTGAATTAACAGTTCAGCCATGTACTTACAGTAAAAGTGGTATTATGATTTCCAGCTGAAGAATAAATCTCAATAAAAATTAAAAAAAGACCAGTTGGATTTGTGCTACAGAGTACCTGTACTTCACACACACACATAGACACACACAGAGACACATACACACACACAAAGACTACACATGCACACATATAAACAAACACATGTACATGCACACACACATACATAAACACACAGACAGACACACACATACACATATATACGCATGCATGCACATATATACACACAAACATGCACACACAGAGATGTACATATATGCATATATGCACATGCACACACATATATGCACAGACACACACACAATAGAAATAAGTAAAATTGTTTTTTTAAAATGGGCTCAAGACTACCATCCTTTCCAGTGTTATAATGTGGGCAATCAGAAAAGTTCTACACATTTTCAATCCCTAACTCACCATTATTGTTCCAGATGAAAACCATTCATTAATAAATTTGCACATCATGTCCACTAATTAGTTCCTCTTCATGACGGTGATAATAATATTTTGATATGTTGTTATCAAAGAAAAATCCAGAAAATTGCATCAGAGCAGTCCTGAATTTTGTCCCGAGAAAATGGCTTTGGCAGAAGCCTAATCCCACAACTCTCCATTTTCCAAGACTGAGAACCATATTCTGCTGTGGGATGGTCTGTATGTCAAATGCTCTGATTGGTCATTAAATAAAACACCAATTGGCCAGTGGCCAGGCAGGAAGTATAGGTGGGACTAACAGAGAGGAGAATGGAGAGAATTCTGGGAAGTGGAAGGCTGAGTCAGAGGGAGACACTGCCAGCCACCACCATGACAAGCTGCATGTGAAGATGCCAGTAAGCCACAAGCCACGTGGCAAGGTATAGACTTATAGAAATGGGTTAATTTAAGATATAAGAACAGTTAGTAAGAAGCCTGCCATGGCCATACAGTTTGTAAGCAATATAAGCCTCTGTGTTTACTTGGTTGGGTCTGAGTGGCTGTGGGACTGGCGGGTGACAAAGATTTGTCCTGACTGTGGACCACGCAGGAAAACTCTAGCTACAATATTCATTGCCTACAGAGCCAACCAGGGCCTTGTCACTGTGTAAATACTTAATCTTGAAACGCTGGTTATTCTAGCCAAGGCATTTCAAGTGCCCGTGACTGATCTGCACATATGTATAAAAACTTACCCAGAAATCGGTCCGATGGTGCAAGTGCTTCGCTCTGGGTACACCCTGAACCAGTCACCTCACAGGGCTCGAGGGCGAGTGGGGGCTGCGGACATAGTGTTCTTCTGAGTGGTGCTGGGGGACATTGTAAGATAGCTGTCCACTCAGGGGCATTTGTGTGTGTGTGTGTGTGTGTGTGTGTGTGTGTGTGTGTGTGTGCGTGCGCGCACGCCTGTGATATGAAGTCTTAGAAGATAGCTAACTTGATTTTTAGTTTTCTCTTTAAAGACTTTCAGACTCGTGATAAGATTGAGAAAAGAGCCATTTAGCTTGGCCTTTAGAAACATGTCACTGGGACCACCAGATTTCAGATTAAGCCACTACAGTGTTAATAAAGTCCCAGTGAAGGGACTGGAGAGATCACTTGGCAGTTAAGAGTGCAAACTGCTCTTACAAGGACCTAGTTTAGTAGTTTAGTCCTAGAACCTACATCCCGCAGTTCACAAACTTCTCTAACGCCAGCTCTAGAGGATCTGTTGTCCTCTTCTGCCCTCTTCAGGCTCTGCTCTCAAATGCACACACCTCCCCACCGCCATATAGACATACATGTAAAGTAAATAAAAATAAAACCTTTTCTTAATCCTAATGAAGTGGGGCTACAAGATGAGACCTGAAGCAGGCAGAGTGACGAAAGAGGGAAAAGATGAGCAAGAGTCGTTTTCCCTGCATGGCTGGGTCCAGAATGTTGCTGTCTGTCAGTCAGCTTGGTTTGAATCACAGACAATGTGTAGAATTCATAGCCAACAGGAGGAACACTATAGGCCCAAGGAGAGGATGAGCCAAACGTGCTCAAACAGTGTGATTTATGCTGAGCTCATACACACACATTAGACAGCATTCACTATGAGGTGAAAGATAGATCCCAAGAGCCCCAGGCAATGGGGTCAAGGAACTAAGGAGACTGAACACCTGCTGCTACTTGGCTGGTGAAAAGTAATTGTGAATTTCACATTGGTGAAATTTGCTGTTTGGTATTAGAACACATTCTTAACAAATATGACTTGCTATACATCATTTTAATGCATATTTCTCACTTTACTTTTGGGCTATATCTATTGGCTATATGTTTACCGTATTTATTTGTAGCTAGAGTTTTCCTGCCGGGCCCACAGTCAGGACAAATCTCTCTCACCCGCCAGTCCCACAGCCGCTCAGACCCAACCAAGTAAACACAGAGACTTATATTGCTTACAAACTGTATGGCCGTGCCAGGCTTCTTGCTAACTGTTCTTATATCTTAATCCATTTCTATAAATCTATACCTTGCCACATGGCTTGTGGCTTACCGGCATCTTCACATGCTGTTTGTCATGGTGGCGGCTGGCAGTGACTCCGGCTCAGCCTTCCACTTCCCAGAATTCTCTTCTCCTTGTCCCCCCTATACTTCTTCCTGCCTGACCACTGGCCAATCAGTGTTTTATTTATTGACCAATAAGCAACATGTTTGACATACAGACCATCCCACAGAATTTATTTTATACTGTGCTAATAATATTAGACAAAAAGAAAATCTGAGCTATTTTCTTCGTTGAGTTCGAAATGGGCTGCAAAACATTAGTGACAACTCTCAGCATCAACAATACATGTGGCCCAGTAACTGCTAACAGATATATACTTCGGAGATGGGTCAAGTTCTGCAAAGGAGACAGGAGCCTTGAAGATGGGGATCATAGCTGCTGGCTGTGCGAAGTTGACAATGACCAGTTGAGAGCAATCATCAAAGATAATCTTTTACAGCTACATGAGAAGTCACCAAAGAACTCAATATGGACCATCTGAAGGTTGTTAGCATTTAAAATACAATGAAAAGATTTTTTTAAAAAAGGTCAGTAAGTGTGTCTCATGAGCTGACCAAACATTTTTTAAACGACCATTCTGAGCTTTTTCTACTGTTCTATGAAACAATAATGAGTCATTTGTCAATTGAATTGTGATGTGTGACAAAAGTGGATTGTAAAGGATAACCAGCAGCATCCAACTCAGTGGTTGGATTGGGGAAAGGTCCAAGGCACGTCCTAAGATCAAGCTTGCACCCAGAAAAGTCATGGTCACTGTTGGCAGTATTCTGCCAGCCTGAACCATCACGCATCCCAATGAAGCTGTGATGTCTGAGAAGTATGCTCAGCAAATAGCAATGAAAATTGCAATGCCTGTAGCCAGCATCAGTCAACAGGAAGGGCTGAATTCTTCCCCTGACCAAACTCTACCCAGCCAGTGCTTCAGAAGGTGAACAAGTTAGACTACAGAGTTTTGTCTTACCTCCATGTCCACCCATCCGCTAGCAAACTGACTATGACTTCTTCAAGCATCTGGACAACTGTTTCCAGGGAAATCATTTCCACAACCAATAGGATGCAGAATGGTTTCAAGAGCTCATTGAGTTCCAAAGCATGGATTTCTACATTGCATGAATAAACAAACTTATTTCTTATTGGCAAAAAGAAAATGTGTTCATTGGGGGCTGAAGAGAAGGCTCAACAGTTAAGGGCAGTTGTTGCTCTTACAGGGGACCTGGGTTTGATTCCTAGCACCCTCATGGTGGTTCACAACCACCTCTAACTCCAGTTCTAGGAGTTAAAGTTCCGGTGCCCTCTTCTAACCTCCATGGGCACCAACATGCACATGATGCATATACATACATACAGGCAAAATACTCATACTCACACATAAAATGGATAAATCTAAATTTTAAAACTCTTTAAAATGTGTTGATTATAGTGATCCCTATTTTGGTTGATAAAGATGTTTGAGTCCAGTTATGGTTTAAAATTCATAGTTCAAAACAGAAATTCCTTTTCACAAACCTAAGATTTGGGTGGGTACACAAGGCCCAGTCCTCAGATGTTCCTTTCTAGTAGATCCCAATATTAAAATGCCACAGACCAGTCAGTTGGCCACTCAGGTCTGACTTCTTCCACAAAGCCTCACCATCACCACCTCAGGTAGCAGTACTGGTTCATCCTCACACTTCTTAGACTGGAGGTTCAGTTAGAGGTCAGCAACCTACTATGAACGTGGGTGTTCCAAAGCCTGTTGGTCTCTTTCCCTTTTATTTCCACTATAAGATATGCCTTGAGAGGAATTGGTTTTGATTCCTTTTCTAAGTTTTTCTCATCACAGAACCTGGCATTTCTGTTGCATTTTCCTCAGCAGTGAGAAGTACTCAGATTCCTGGTATTTCAGCATACTGTGGGCACTGTGAGGTGCTGATGCAGCCTGCCCATCTCCTGTCTCCTTGTGCATGACCACCACTAGCTGTTCTCTGATGGCATTTCCTCTCTCACCCATTTCCCATGTTGGAAGTATTTGTATATGCATTTTACAGAATAAAATATCTGGTTTTCAAAAATGGTTTGTGCATATCATTGTACATATTCAAAAATCTTACCTTTTGGTTTAATCTATACATAGTTTTTTCCTTTATGTTTTGTGACAGGGTTTCACTGTCATAGGCTGACCTCAAACTCCTGCATGCAAGCAATCTTCCTGTATCAGCCTTCCAAGGACTACCACAGCGATGGAAAGTTCTTTAATGATACCAGCACAGTAGGAGTATAGGGAGACAGGAGCCACCATCCCTGACTGGTGGAACTATAAATATGTACCGCATTCCTAAAAGGTCTGGCGGTAGATGTCAACAAGCTTAAAATCCCCACCTGCTTAAATCTGTCCACTGGACATTGTCATGAGCAGAGCTGTAGTCCCCAAAGGGGACTTCCTGTAATGAAGGCCCAAGAGCACCGAATGTGAATGTGTTTAGCAGTAAGGTCTTTACAGACGTTAAGTGAAAATGAGGCATTTATGGGGGGGAGGGGGTACCTGAAATGTACTGATGTTTTATAAGAAGGAAATTTGCATGACAGAGAGACAGCTGATACCTGCTCCCAGTGGAAAGACCATCTGAAGACAGCAAGGCAGCATCCTCCAAAATAGGGAGAGTGCAGAACTGGGGGATTTCCGGGCTGCAGAACTTCAGGACGCTAATTTCCATTGCTTCAACAACCCATTCTGTAGTAGTTACGGCAACCCTAGCTAGCTGATTCACGCAGACAGATATCTTTTATCAACAAGAAAACAATGGTTGAAGATTTGTAAAACTACTACACTCCCTAAGGTAAATCTGTGAGTCCAGTTGTTGTTGGTCAGCCACGGTACTGGGTCCTGTGGAAAAGAGCGGAGCAAAGCAGGCTCAGGTGCGCTTCTCAGCACTGGCGTTTTTCACAGGAGACACACGTGTACTAGGGTCCTGGGAAGAAGGTCTGCTTCTCAGCACTGGCGTTTTTCACAGGAGACACATGTGTACTAGGGTCCTGTGAAGAAGGTCCGTTTCTCAGCACTGGCTAAAAACCACAGGAGACACATGTGTACCAGGATTCTGTGAAGAAATGATGATTGAGTTCCAATCTGAGGGCACTCAGTAGGGAATGCTGGCTCCCTTTGGAGCAGAGGCCCTGCCATAGAAGGAACTTGCCTGCAGGAAAGGGGGCCATGGTGTGCTAGAGTGGAGAGGATCTAAGAGAGGGGAGGGGGCCTGAAATAGGGAGACACAGGGATCTCCAGAAGAGCCATACCACAGATTGACAGTGTTAAAGCAAACCAAATCATCTAAGATTTTCTTTGTGCTATAGGAATAATTTCTTGCTTCTCCATTTTAAAATAATTTACCCTGTTCTCTGCAGTGACCTAGTATCAAGGGTGGGAGTGGGGGATAACTTAAGCATTGAGATTGGGAGTAAAATAGAGATGTTTATATAATGTGCTCTTCCATCCAGAACCCTGAAAATACATGCCAAGAGTTTTGGTCACAGTATAAAGCATATACTTAATATCACCTTGTATCACTGAGTTTTCCATTTTTGTGCTTTGGTGTGTGATTTTATGAAAAATGGGCATAAAAGATAGCTCTAATTGGTGGCAAGGAGAAACTTCCTTCTTAAAAAATATTTGCTTGCTAGTAAGACATGTTGGAATTTTTATTCTTTCCAAATACATGGCTCCAAAAGGTCATTAGACCATATCCTAAGTAGCTTTAAACAACTTTATCCCTCTTTCCTTCACACTGTGAAAGAGCCCCAGTATTCAGGTCAGAATCTTCCCACACTCTGAGTTTCCCCTGGCCACTGGGATCCCTGTATACAGTAGATAGTGGCCACTGCTATTGGCTCAGTAACTGCATAGTTGCACTGGTTCCCAAACAGAAGAGTGCCCACACAATAACAGAGAATCCACACAAAACAAGAGTACGTACACTACAGAATAGCGCTCACACTACAGCAAAGCACACACACACACACACACACACACACACACCAGGAGAGTACTTATATCACAGAACAGTGCTCACACTACAGCAAAGTATACACACACACACACACACACACACACACACACCAGAAGAGTACTTATAGCACAAAATAGTTCTCACACTCCAGCAAAGTACACACACACACGCACACCAGAAGAGTACTTATGTCACAGAAGAGTGCTGCTTGCACTGTGTATTCCCAACAACCCCCAGTGAAAGTCCTGTGCACTCCCTGGTTCCATGTCACAGGTTCTCAGTGACACAGTATTCAGTGTCCACGCTGCTTTGTGGACATGACATGCCTATGGCATTTATGAACTCACAGCAGCTGTGACCATCCAACCAATACCTTTTCAAGACTATGCCATCAACATTCCACTACGTATAAGGAAGGGATTCGTGAGGCCCCACCCCCTCCCTGTGAACCAACTGGTAGTTAATGGTTGCCAGGGAGGAAGGGATCATTTTCCTCAGTGGTTGCACCATTGAGGAGTTATCCATTCTCCAATAAATATTAATAATAAATAAATAACCCCCTTCCCGTGCTCATGCAACCTTACATAAACTAAATGGATCACACAAAAAACATGAAAGTAAGAAGGGCTTTGTTGGGGGAAAGGAGGTTCAGTAGGAATAGAAAGAGGATAAGGGAAAATAAGTTAACAAAATAGAACAAAATTGCCGAAGGATTTTCTAAAATAGAAATCCATTTCTTGGCGTGGAACCATCCTAGATGCTGTCACAATAGTGTGCACATGTATGTGTGTGGTTGTACATTTGTCTAAACTACAAACGGTACAAAACCAAAACTGAAGTCTGAGGTAAAATATTGACTAAAGGTAAAAATGAGGTGATAGTGGAGGTTCGCTGATGGTATCAGCTGGACCACTCTGATGGGAGATGTTGATAATGGAGAGCATGGGGAGCCTGTGTGTGGAGATATTACCAGCGGTTGGGGTCAAGGCCAAGTGTTTCCCAGGTACTGGCTTCTTATCCAAGGAGATGAAAATAAATGCTTCTACAAATTTGCTAAAGAAGCAAAACCAGTTACTTTGTTCAGAGCAAAGCAAAGCTTTGTACAGATCAGAGAGGGAGACACCATCAATATGGAGAGTGTGCCAGCCACATGAGTAAGAGTACTTAAGAACGCCAAATATTGTTTGAAGTTTCTTTTATGGAGTTCAAGACATAGAGATTGGTTACTAAGGGGCATTCTCTGTTTTGTTTGATAAATTAGGTCAAATCATTTTTCTACTGCACGTGTCCCCATAATGCATCTGACTTAATCATATGCATGCCTAATGATATATAAGCATGAGATGTTAAAAAGAAGAGTCTTCCTAAAAGTTTACTAGATACCATAATTTTGTTTTATTACACAGGCACCTCAAAGCAGTTCTGGCCAAACTGATCCTTTTATTATTTATACTTGAGTACATTGGGAATACATTCGAATAGAAACTATTTAAATCTCATGTTTATTGGGAGCTAGGAGACTTAACCTATTGTTCAGAGTTAGCAGTGCTAATGCAGATAGAGGTTCCAGGGAGTTCTGAGATTGCTAGTGCACTGTTTAGAGGGGAGTGTGTATATGCATAGCATGTACAGGTGAAGAAACTGAACTGCCAGCCAAGTGCATTATTAAGAGGTGAGGGTATAACCAAAAACAAATAGGGTCTCAGGATACTGAACTGTCTCTTATTCTTTCTTGACTGGAATTGTGGCTAAATGGGAAATATCTGTACCTTCTACTTCATACTGCCATAAATATAAAACTGATCTTTAAAAAAGAATCTGACAACTCTAGGAGACACCATGTCACAGCAAACACCCCGTTCCTCCGGCTCTTACACAATGTTCCCCAAGCCTTAGGTACAGGAGTCGTTATAGATGTATCAGTTAGAACAGAGCTCCAAAACTCTGAAGTTTGGTTGGTTGTGGTTTTTTTGTAATAGTCTCTGCCTATTGCAAATAAAAGTGTCCTTAATGTGGATGGGGAAAGGTCTCAACCCTGCACAAAGAACTTCAGGCAATTAAGGAAAGCTGAGAGCAGGAGGGAAGAACACACCAATTGGATATTCACTATCAAATGGTTAGCCTTGAAAACATGCACACAGTAATATTAAAGACTGAACAGGTCATAATTATACATTTAATGTGAATATATAAAGAGATCACGAATTTGAAAGAAAGCAAGGGGGTATACATGGAAGGGTTTGAGTATCAAAAAAAAATATTTTTAAGAAATCTTTTAAAATAAATGTGCTCCAATAGGAAAAGGAATAGGGAAACCTTGGTTATATAATATCTTCACCTTTCGATGTGTTGTACTCCTGCTTCAGCTACAGTCACCCTTCTGTTCTATCACTTCTGTCCTTGAGTAAATGATTACCAGAAAGGCGAGAGTCAACAAAGGTAAGACTCCAGGTCACGGGATTATAAAAGCTGAAGCAAGCCGGAGTGCAGAGTGCACCGGGCACTCGGGACACCATTTCTTTGTTATCTAACCTCAGAGAGAAAAATCCTGCAGTGGCGTTGTTGCTCCCGCTTAGCACAAGGAAAACGAATCTCTTGTGAGGACCAAGTACCTTCCCTGAGTTATGTGACTAATGACTTTATTATGATGATAAAGTGACATGCCTGAGCATATGACATCTTGTTCCTGAATTAGCAACCCTGAACCTTTTATATTTAACAGCAGCAACAACTTCAGTCTAGCTCTCTGTGAAACTGCCTACAGTGTGACTTTTAACAAGGTGCCAATTTTAACAATTTTATTACAAAAGCATAATAATAATAATAGGTAGGTGTTTAGGAATTAGTTTTAAATGTTTATGAGAGGAAAATTTTATAGCATAGTTTCATTCTATCAATGAGGGGACTGTAAATGAGTCATCTAGTCATACATGGAAACAATGAATTCAGGTGTTTAATGTGTTAAACAGTAACTCTTCCATAATTAATAAAGATAAGCTCAACACCAAGCACTGGACATCCTTTGGGAAGCAACATGTTTTTAAATAATCAGAATTCTTTTTCTGATTCAGGAAATGAGTAGGTCCTGCTCTAACTGCTGTTGCACAATAAACCAATGCAAAACAGTCGTGAAGACTCAATCATAAAGCATAAGCTGGTTAAACAATGGATTGTAAGACAAAACTCCTTGCAGCTTATAATACTCAATTCTTTAGTCTCATTGAATCTTCTCCTCCAGCATAGCTTCTTAAACAATCAGTCATGACCCCATACGTAGTCACACAACTTAATGTAAAGTTCAGGAGAGCGTTGACAATAGTAAAAAAAGTTTCTGAGCACACAATGACCAGAATTTGTGAAAAATAAAGCATGAAATGAATCTGAAGCATTTCTGGTGGTGCTCGCCTGTGTTGTATCACACAACTTCACTGCAGTCTCGGTTCTTAACACGCCAAGGACACATCACATTGCATGTGCCATCATGCCTGCACTGCCAACAAAACTACTTGGAAACACCTTAACCTACACACCGGCTGGCAGGAATACGTAAAGCAGCATAATTTATTTTTATATCCAGTCATGAGCGCCATGGAAAGGGTGTAAATCCCCTAACAAGAGAGGAGATCCAATAGAAATACGTATGGAGAGAGATTGTGAATTAGCTGGGTAAGTATTGGAAGTCTAATTAAGAGACGGCAAAGCCCATAGTCTTCTGAGAAGCAAGTTGTGAGGTTTTTCAGGAGATATTTGGCCTTTGTAAATAGCAGTGGCTCTGGTGGCTGAGAACAAGAAAGGCAGGATAATAAAAGACATAATAGTTAAGTGGCACTACAGAGTGACCATTAGGAGTAGCTAAAAAAAAGGGGGGGGACCATGGTATAGAGAATCAGAATGAATTTAAATCCCACTCCCAACACAGGAGCTCAACAATGTTGAGGAAGATGAGTAAAAGAGGGACCATAACCTGAAGTAAGTAATGTCCTCAGCACAGGAACAGTTTAAGAAATCTCCCTAGAGAAACAGGCCCAGGATTAATTCCCTGAAATAGGTTTGGTCCTGTAGGATCAGTCAGTAAAGGAAGTTTGTAAAATCTTATCTGAGAACTGAGAAAGGGAAGAAAGAATCTTGTCTACTCATTGGGATCTGGAAATGTTTGAGGATGACTTTCAACTGGATCTCACTAGAAAAGGAAATGGCATCTCCAAACAGTTCATAGGAATGGGCTGTTTGAGTTTTAGGTAGAGAAAATTTTAACTTTTTCTTTGTTTAAAAAATTGTTTTCAGAGCCGGGCGGTGGTGGCACACGCCTTTAATCCCAGCATTCGGGAGGCAGAGCCAGGCAAATCTTTGTGAGTTCGAGGATAGCCTGGTCTACAGAGTGAGATCCAGGAAAGGCGCAAAGCTACACAGAGAAACCCTGTCTCAAAAAACCAAAAAAAAATTGTTTTCATAAAATATATTTTGATCATATTTGTTCACATCCCCCAACTATCTATCTATCTATCTATCTATCTATCTATCTATCTATCTATCTATCTATCTATCATCTATCTACCTATCTTTATCTCTATTTATCTCTCCTCTCTCTCTCTCTGAAAAAGAAAATGAAAACTAAAACTAACAATCAAAACTAATAGGACAAAAATACTAAAACAAAACAAAGCAAAAAGTGTACACACAAACAAAAATCCTCTTTGTGTTGGCCAACTACTTCTGGGTATGAGGCCTGCTCTGGAGTATGATGGATATGGCCATTGACACTCTTTTGAGGAAAACTGACCTCCCCTTTCCCAGAAGATATTAATTGCAAATAGCTTCTTGATTAGCGTGTGGGACTTTTTGTCTGCTTCCCTTTCTCTGTGCTGGGATCTTGTCCAGTTTGAACCTGTACAGGCGTTGTGCATGCTGTCATAGTCTCTGTGAGTTCATATGTGGGTCAGCCCCACTGTGTCTACAAGACATTGTCTCCTGGAAATCATTCACAACCTCTGCCTCTTACAATCTTTATGCCTCCTCTTCTGCAGTTCCATGAGCCTTGAGGAGAGGGGTTTGATGAAGACATACCACTTTTATCTGAGTGCCCCAAAGTCTCTCAATCTCTGCACATCGTGCAGTTGTGGATCGCTGTATTAACCACTGTCCACTACAAGAAAAAGCTTCTCTGATGAAGGCTGACTGATGTACTGATCTATGCGTCTAGCAATATGCCATTAGAAGTCATTTCATTGCTATATTCCTTTAGCAAGAGTAATAGTAGTCAGTTTTCTGCTAGGACTCAGGACCTATCTAGTTTCAGGTTTTTGTCAACGTTAGCAGTGCCAGGTATAAGGTTCCACCTCATGGGGTGAACTTTAAAATCCAATCAAAAAGTGAATCACTTCGTGATTGGTTACCCCATAACATTTGTGCCACAATTGCACTACTATATCTTGCTTTGCAGGTCACCGTTGTAGGTTATATAGGCTTTGTGACTGGGAGATATTGGTAATTGCTTTTTTTCCACCTGTACCATACAGAGTACCTTGAATGCTAGTCATTAAGGTGAAGTTTATAGTTGCGAACCAGCTCTATTTCCGCGTTCAGTGACATAAGTAAGTGATGTATTCAGCAACAGGGCCTTACCATGAGGTTGTGGAGGGTAACCAATAGTTTGTGGTGTTTGGGGAAGCAGGTATATGGGACCATTTTGAACAACTACTCAACAAATTGTAACTCATTGCTGCCACTGGAGGTTTTACTTGGTGGCGTAAGATGTCTAGTTGGGGCATTGTCTCCCCTAGTGGATGATGACTTTATTCCTTTCATATATGTATATATTTTAGGAAGCTTCTACAGTCACACATATGACTTTTCAGAAGGTCTTCAGTGTTAGCTGTCCTTCCCCACCTTCCCTCTTCTCCCCTCTCTCTCACACCCCACACCATTTAATACTCCTACTTTCCCCTCTATCTCTTTGTAAAATCTTATTGTCTTAGTCCTTCCTTGGGAGATCCCCTCCCAACCCCTCTCCTGGTCCCTTATTAGCTACCTAACCTCTGTGGTTATTCTGATAACCCACATATTAAGAGCTTAAAAACTAACATCTGCATATAAGAGAAAGCATGCAATATTTGTCTTTGGGGCTTCTGGATTACCTCACTCTGTTTCAAGTTCCATTCGTTTACCTGAAGTTTTCAAAACTTCATTTTTCTCAACAGCTGAATAATCTTTGAGTGAATGCACCATATTTTCATTACCCATCAGTTCACTGATATCTAGGCTGTTTCCAATGTCTGGATATTATTAGTAGAGCAGTAACGAACACGAATGAGCAGGGACTTTCTGATCAGGACACTGAGAACACAGTCGTTGGGGCCAACAATGAATAAACAGGACCTCATGAAGTTAAAAACATTCAGTACGGAAAAAGAAAATTTTCATTTTTCTGACTGCTAAGAATATTGAAAATTTCTTTAAGTATTTCTCAGACATTTATGTTTCATCTTTTGAGAACTTTCTGCTTACTTCTATAACCCATCTTTAATGGGGTTGCTTTTTTCTCCCTGATGTATTTTTCTTTTTAGTTCTTTGTGTATTCTAAAGGTTAACTCTCTATCATATGTATAATTGGTAAGTTTTCTTTCCAATTCTGTAGGCTAACACTTTACTTGAATGATGGTTTCCTTTGCTGTAAGATTTTTAACTTCATGAAGTGCCATTTATTAATTGTTGGCTTTAATGCCTGTGCTATTGGTGTCCTGATCAGAAAGTCCTTTCCTGTGCCAATGAGTTTACACCTATTCTTTACTTTCTCTTTTGTCAGATACAGGGTATCTGATCTTATGGAGTTGAGGTCCTTGATCCATGTGTGGTTGAGTTGTGTGTATGATGATAGAAATAGACCTATTTTGATTTGACCCACACCATTTTTTGGAGACCCTATCTTTCTCCATATTTTTGTTGGCTCCTTTGTAAAAAAAAAAAAAACAACAACAAAAACAAAAACAAAAACAAAAAAACAGGTATCCATAGGTGTGTAGGGTTGTGTCTGGGTCTTTAATTTGATTCCATTGATCACCATATCTGTTTTTATGGCAATGCTATTCTGTTTTTATTATCACTGCTCTTTAATACAAATTAAAATCTGGAATGGTGATACCTCCAGCAGTTCTTTTATTATTCAGGAGTGTTTTAGCTATCCTGGGTTTTGGAGGGTTTGTTTGCTTGCATTTCCATATAAAATTAAAGACTGTATTTTTCAATTTCTGTGAAGAATTATGTTGGACTTTTAATGGGGATTGTGTTGAATCTGTAGATTGTTTTTGGTAGAATGGCCATTTTCACAATATTAGCCCTACTGATCCATAAGCATGGGAGATCTTTCCATTTTCTGGTGTCTTCTTCAATTTCTTTCTTCAGAGTCTTAAGGTTTTTATTATAAAAGTCTTTCACTTGCTTGGTTAGAGTTACTCCAAGATATTTTTGAGGCTCTTTTGAAAGGCACATTTCTTGATTTTTTTTTCTCAGTTTGTCATCATATAGGAAGGCTACCGATTTTGTGTTAATGATTTATTTTACTACTTTGCTGAAGGTGTTTTATCAACTGTAAAAATTTCCTGGTGGAACTTTTAGGGTCTTTTACGTATATTATCATAGCATCTGCAAATAAGGACACTTGACTTCATCCTTTCCAATTTGTATCCCCTTGGTCTCCATCAGTTGTCTTATTGCTCTAGCTAAGACATCAAGTACTATATTGGATAGATATAGAGAAAGTGAACATTCTTTTCTTGCTCCTGATTTTAGTGGAAATGCTTTGGATTTTTCTCCATTTAGGTTGATGTTGGCTTTGAATTGCCTTTATTATGTTGAGGTATGTTCCTTGTATCCCTAGTCTCTCTGGAACTTTTATCACAGAGGGATGTTAGTTTTGTCAAAGATCTTTTCTGTATCTGATGAGGTGATCATGTGTGGTTTTGGTCTTTCAGTCTGTTTATGTAGTGGGCTACATTTATTGATTTCTGTATATCAAATCATTCCTGCATCTCTGACATGAAGCCAACTTCATCTTGATCATGGTAGATAATCTTTTTTATGTGTTCTTATATTAAGATTGCATTTTATTAGGAAGTTTTGTATCTATGTTCATAAAAGATATTAGTCAATAATTTTCATTTAGTTGGATTTTTGTGTTTTGGTAACAGATTAGTAGATGGTACTATAAAAGGAGTTGGGAAATGTTCCTTCAGTTTTTATTTTGTGGAATAGCTTTAAAGTCTAGTAGAATTCTGCACTGAATCCATCTGTCCCTGGGCTTTTCTTGGTTGGGAAACTTAATTACTGTTTCTATTTCACTAGGGGTAATGACTTTGTTCAAATTGTTCATCTTGATTTAACTTTAGTAGATCATATATACATCAAGAAATTTATTCATTTCTTTTAGGTTTTCCAATTTAGTGGAGTACCGATTTTTAAAGTATGTCCTTATGAGTCTCTGAATTTCCTTGGTGTCTGTTGTAATGACTCTCTTTTCATCCCTAATTTTATTGATTTCGTTATTCTCTCTCCAACGTTTTGTTAATTTGGCTAAGGAAAATATTGTTGTTTTTTTCAAAGAACCAACTCTTTGTTCATTGATTCTTTGTATTTTTGTTGTTATTTGTTTCAATTTTGCTAATTTCAGCCCTGAGTTTGGTTATTTCTTCCTATCTCCTCATTTAGGTTATTGTTTCTTTTTGTTTTTCTAGTTTTCAATTGTATTGTTAAGTTACTAATATGAGCTCTCTCTGGATTTTTTTTTTTAATGTAGGCAGTTAGTGCTATGAACTTTCCTTCTAGAACTGCCTTTACGTGTCCCATAGGTTTGGATATGGTTTGTTTTCAAATTTATTCAATTCTAAAAGGTTCTTAATTTCCTTCTTGATTTCTGTTTTGACAAAATTTTCATTCAGTGGTGAGTTGTTCAGCTTCCACGTGTTTGTAAACTTTCTGCCATTCCTATTTTTATAGATATCTAGCTTTAATCCATGGTAGTCACAGACGCAGGGTGCTATTTCAGTTTTCTTCTATCTGTTGAGAATTGCTTTGTGTCCTTAATGTGTGTTCAATTTGGGAGAAAGTTCTGTGGACTGTGAGAAGAAAGTATATTGTTTAGTGTTTCCTGGAATGTTCTGTAGATGTCTGTTAGGTCCATTTGACTTACGGCTTTCTTTGTTCTGGAAAAACAATAAAACTTCATGAAACTGCTTCCATGTTAAAACATGGAATTTGGGGTAACCTAAATCTGTGTTTCTGGGCCATGCTTACTCCAAATGGCTCCAGAATAAACAGACTATCTCTGGTCCCCTTTAAGACTAAAGCTGTGGCTTTTACATCAACAACAGGCACCAGAGTAAAAAGTGGCCAAGAGAGGCTCCCTTTCCCAGACCATCAAAACGTCATGTGGGATAGTGTTAACAGACAGGTAATGAAAAAAATCACCAAAAATATTAGATACATTGTGGTATAGACACAGCAGGAAAGGCAGTGGATAGCAAATGCACAGCACATTCTAAGGTGGTGTCTCATTTTAAGGGTTCCTATCAGGTGGTGTTTCAATGTCACATTGCCCCAGAACAGTTGCAGCAACTCTTCTGATGACATAACAAGGTAAGGGTTCTGCTTGGAAGCAGCAGTGTCCTTGCTCTGAGCCCAGCCTGTTCCAACGCAAAACAACCTTGATCTGTAGTTAGAAGAGCCTACAACAGCTACCTCTAAAAGGCTTTCACGTACAACATCAGGCCTCTTTCTGTTGGTCTGAATTTTGTCTATGATGCTTTGTCTTAGCTAGAGCTATGTGAACAGTAGTTAAAGGTAACTTTGGTTACTAAAAATGAAGAAGTCACTACCTAGTAGACAAAAGTTGGGACCTTTAAAGGAAACATAAAAAGACTTGAAGGGCTTTCACATGAATGAAGAGAGGGGCAGGGGGTGGGGAGGAGGAGAGAATTGGAAGTACCGATTTTAAGTTTTCCTTAAATAGTCTCTAAGTCTTCTGACCCCATTCTTTCTCTAGTTCCATGATAAATCAGTGAGTTGGGCAGCATTTCCTGAAACTGGCACCTTGTGGTTTGGTAGACCATGTTGTGATTTCAAAGTTTTCTGTCACAGCTGTCTTTCTGGTTATGACCATAGACGCTTCATGTCCAATTGGCAAAAGGCACATCAAAAAACCATTATCATCACCTTTATACTCTTTGCAACAATGAATTAAAATATTTAAAAAAAATCAGGATCTCCTCGAGAGGTCAGAATAAACTAGTATTTTTCAATTATTTCCAATAATGGCATTCTTGTTTTTTTCTTTAAGACAGGATCTCTCTAGCTAGTTCAGGCTGGTCTTGATCTTGTGATCCCCCTGCCTCAGTTTCCCAAATGCTAGGACTACAGGCATGCACCACCATGCCTAGCTGATGATTCTTTTATCAGCCTTGAGGAGAAAGATCTACCAAGCAACCACTTTATCATCAGTCAGCCTTCAGCAATGTCTATTTATAAACTGCTCAACCCACACTCCTCTCGCCTTTGTCTATTTAAATTGGGAAACTTTTTAAACATTCTTCCAGGACTTGTGGCTTGCAGCCTAAGGGTGGAAGTGCAGCCTACTGCCTGGATTGCCCTGCACCTTGCTGCCAACAGCATGTGGTGACATCTCCAGCTGCCAATAATGATGGAGTGTGACCCTCATGTTATTCCTACCAGCTGCAGACCAGTTGTGAAATGACCACAAATAAAGACCAGGTGACTACAATTTGAAAGCTGTTATAATGTACATAGACGAGAATACTCTTCTAATAAATTGATAGTGGCAGAAAATCCAGATCCTGGGTCAAAGGCAACTTTTAATAAAATATTTCTCATATACACACAAAGATAAAATATGTATTTCTTAAGCATAGTTTGATGAATTTTGTGTATACATGTCCCTGCATTACCAACCACTGTAGATGAAGACACATTTGCAGCATCCAATATGGCTTCCTCTATCTCTTATCTAACTCACAGACCCTTACATTACCACTTCTGACCTCTGTCCTTGGATGGAATTGGGAACCTTGTGTGGTAAGCATGCTGTGATTTAAAACATTCTCTAAGTGAGGAGTGGCTCCTTAAACTGTGCACACACTGTGGTTTATGCTGAACATCCGCTTGTTTCCTGGGAACCTGGAGTTTGGTATGGACTAGGCAGGTCTGTCTTAGCTGAGGCCGCTAAGCAAAACCACTCGGGGCTGACCAAGGGTTAAACAACAAGTTAGTATTTTTCACAGTTATGGTTGCTGTGAGGCCCAAGACAAAGGCAGCAAAAGAACACATTTCTGGTGAGCATCTGCTCCCTGGCGTGTAGAGAGCCACCCTCTTGGCTTGCAGAGAGCTGCCCTCTCAGTGCATCATGCCAAGCCAAAGATCATTGTTCTGTTGCTTTTTCTAGGGGCACAGTATGAGTCAGAGTTTTCTAAAGTATAGAACCAAAATAGTGAATGTCTTTGTGTGGTCCTTCCAAAGTCAAGCACTCAGCTGAATTAATTGAACAGGTAGGAGAGTTCCAACACACACACACACACACACACAGAGAGAGAGAGAGAGAGAGAGAGAGAGAGAGAGAGAGAGAGAGAGAGAGAGAGAGAACAAGGGGAAATATGAACAAATGTGGAAAACTGACTCATGGAATTATGGAATTTCAGAAGTCCCACAATCTACCATCTGCACAATCTATCATCTCCAACCAAAACAGTTGGTGGAGCAATTTTGCCTGACTTCAAAGGCATGAAAATAAGGGGAATCAATGGTGTAAATGCCAATTCAAAGTTAGAGAAGATTAGATGAGATGTTCTGGGTCAAGCAATGAGGCAAATGGGTAGGGGATTATTGCTCCTTAAACTTTATACCTTTGGTGTATTCAAGCCTCCAGTGGATGGATAATACATATCTAGATCAGGAAAGCAAGCTTCATTATGAAGTCAAACAATTCATATGATAATTTCATCAACACATTTAGAAACAAATGTTTAATCTGAATAAAATAATATTTAATCTGAGTAATTCATGGTCAATCAAGTTGGTACATGAAATTAACAATCTTGTGTGTGGTAGTTTGAATGAGAATGGCTTCCATAGACTCATACGTTTGAATACTAGGTTCCCAGTTGGTGGAACTGTTTGGCAAGAATTAGGAGGTGTGGCATTGTTGAAGGAGGTGTGTCACCTGGGGGTGGGACTTTGAGGTTTCAAAAGACTTGCACCTTTCCCAATGTGCTCTCTGCCTCCTGCTTAAGGATAAAGATGTGATCTCTCAGCTGCTGCTCCAGCCATCTAGCTTCTTACCCTCACTCTATCATCACAAACTCTAGCCTTCTAGAATTATAAGTTGTCTTGGCCATGGTGTTTTATCACAGTAATGGAGAACTAACTAGTACTATATGTTCTAACCCATTCATAAGAGCTCTATCTCAAATTGTGTTTCCTCTTAGAAGGTGCAAGAT
>CABHPH010149387.1:1775-40601 GCA_902168325.1 Peromyscus nudipes
TATATATATATATATATATATACATATTTAGCTATAGTATAAGTCACACTGTTTGCTCTCTCTGCTTCTCAGTATAGTTGCCAGATTTTATGTATCCTTATGAAAATATTCTATTTTCATTTATATATTTACCTCTTGTTTATATCAGAGTTGAGTGCACATCAGTCTATAGAGAATTCCTCATTCTTTTTATGTCTGCATAGTATTCTGTTGTCTGACTGGGCCATAATTTATTCAACTGGTCATTTACTAAGAAGGCATTGGGCTCATTTCTCATCTTTACTGTTTTAAATATGTATATATACAATAAGTAATGGCATTCTTACTCACAAACATTTGCATACATGCAAGATATAAGAAGCCAAGTATTTAAACCACCTACACTGTTATTTTGGTAAATGTTCCTCAGTGTTCCTTATAAAGAACTGAGCCATTTATATGCTCACCGGTAGTTTGTGTGGTCCTGTTCCCCACACCTTCCATGATTTGTGGAGTTACCAGACGTTCGTTTGCTACTCTGATAAGGAGAAAATAAAATTTGACTACTGCTGCAGCATTTGTGTTCGCCTCAGTCTGCGGCTTCACCATCTTTGTGCATTCTCCTTCCTTGGAATGGTCTCCCATCTCTTTGCCTTCATGTGCATGCATGCTCGAGGGTTATTTCCACTGACTGACAGCAGCGCTTGTGGCTCTGAGACTGCCTCCCCCAGGGTAATTACCCAAGCTTCTGGTTCTGCTTATGGTGCTTGGCTTGTACACATAGCTTGGTTTGCATAGAGTCAAGTGACTTAGTCTTTCCTTCCATGGCTTCTGAGTTTTGTATTGTTAGGTTTATGATTTCCATAGTCCTAGGTGATTCCGGGTGTGTGTGGGGGGTGTGTGGTGTGGAATCCCATGTTTTCTTCTAATAGTTTTATGATTTCATTTCCTCTTCAATTTGGCATTGCAACTGTTTTGTTTTTATGGTGCTGTGAAAGTAGATTTCTAGAACTGCTAACACAGGGGTAGAACCCACATGTTGTGCAGACTTGCTTCTAACCTTTAATTCAGCAGTGCAGAGGCCAGGACTGAGAGGCTGTGGAGAGGTCTAACACCCTCGCTCAGGGAACACAACACTCTCCAGGGCTCTAGGACAGTCTTTCCTCTTCCATCATCTTGTTCTGAATGGTTTGGGGTGCCGTTATTGTTAGAAGCCACTTCAGGCTCTTTTTCTGTCCTCAGCAGTCTTTGCAAGTAGTGATTCCTTTTGACCTTTGATCCAAGGAGAGCTGAGTCAAAGAGTTGGTGTCATGTATAAGCACATTGGCTTTTCTGAATGTTGTCCTGGCATTGCCAGTGGTTGGTATACTGTGGGCATCTCTGCCCATCTTCATATTCAGTAATATAATGTTGGTGGCTCCCAGTGGGTCATCCAGGGGTGTTTAGGGGTTTCCACCATGGAAACTGGCAAGCATCACAGACCAGGGATTGCGGTTTTCTTCAGAAAGCCAGACCTTAAGCATTTGTCACAGAAATAAGTGTAAGCTCGCCCCCACCCCCAGTCTTTCGTCTTTCCCTCCTTTACGTGTGCACGTTCTGAACCTGGCACTGTGCCGTGTGCTGGGATACGATGCTGGGAGAAAAGAGCTCAACTGTCCTAGGCCTGGCAGGCTAATGAGGGAAGCACAGCCTAACAGGCCGAGTCATAGGCTTTTAATTTCACACTGAGATGAGTGTATGGAAAGAAAGGGGAATGAAAAGCCAGAGCAAAGAAACCTGACCTGCAGGGCCTGGTGTATCTGAGATGGACTAAGGGTTGTGTACGGGGAGAGAGGCAAAATCAAACAGTATGAGTTTCCCAGAGGGCAGACAGCATTTGCAAGGGCCATGTGGCATGCAGGAACGAAGATCGCCCGTCATTGGTAGGGGAATAGGACAAGGGCCAGGGCTCATAACCCACGTTAAGGACTTTTTCTGTAATTCCAGAGCAAAGGGAAAACCATCGGTGTACTGATCAGAGTTGGTGATATGAGGGGGTGAGAGTTCATGTTGTTAAAAAGTTCTCTGTCACCGCAGCATCAAGGTTGGATGGTGAGATGTGCAGGATGGACTGGCTGTGCCACTGGGTCTGCTGCAGGTATCACAGTTTACCAGGGATGTGAACTCAGTTAGAGAGGTGATGACATGGGGGTGAGAAAGAGACAGACAGACAGGAAGGTGGGCTGAAGAGGGCCTGGGCCGGAGAATTGCAGCTGCTATGGACTCTCGGTGAGGAAAGCAGCCTGTGGGGTAGCTGGGGGACCTGGTTTGTGTGTGCTACTGAAGGGTACTTGGTGGAGGGAGGGGCCTGAGATGGAGCAGTGGGACATCACACTGGAGCTCTGAGTCCAAGCCAGACATTGAGCAGCAGCCGTAGTCAGACAGGAAGACCTGAAAACACCCCCCCACCCCCGCTTGCCCTGGGCGTCAAAGAATGCTGGTCCTGAGGTGCATTCTAGAATTTTATTTACTCTCCTGCTAAAAATGGGAGAGTGCTAATTACATTTCTACAAGGCTGAAAGAGCAGATTTGGGAAACCTTAGGGACAGAATGTACATCCACTGCCCGCTTTCCCGGTATCCCTAGGCTAGACAGAGGTCACATTGGGTGTGGGGTGTCATATCAGCAGGATCTTCTTGTCCAGAGTCTCTAGTTTACATAAAATGGGGCTGAGGGGCAATTGGCATGTCCAGTTCTTATCACCCTCTGCCTTTTGTGACCGAGCAGATGGTCTTTTGTGCTCTAAGAATGCCCCTAAGCATATGTTTGGATTACTGTGAAGTTGAGGTGTGTCATTCTGTGGCTCTGTGGGGTAGGTTTTTGCCTCTGTACAAATTTCTCTAGCCTGTGACCCCTTGGCCTTTGTAGACCCCTACCTGGCTTCTTCTTGCTGCCTTTGAAACCACAGACACAGAGACCCTAAGATGCAAACCTATCATGTGGTTCTGCTTGCAGCCTTTCAGGGCTCCCTGTCATGGCTCCCTAAACTGCCTGGCTTTGGCCTGAGCTTTATCTGCCGTTCCACTCCTCCTCGATACCTCTTTTGTTGGAGGGGACCTCTCTAGCTCCCAGCTGGCCTCTCCTCCTCCTCAACATTTGACTTAAGCTCTTCCATTAATGTGGAACACCCTTCCCTTCATTCTTCAGCCCACCGGTTCCTGTTCATCCCTTGAGTCAGCTCAGCCATCATCTGACTGACTCCTCCCAACGATGGTAACACTTACTCAGAATGCAGTCTGTCTGCCTCCCCACTAGAGGTCTTTGACCCACAAACCCCTACCATACACGCCTGAGCCCCTTGAACGTGGCGTGCTGAAATGTGAGGGAGCGTTCTTCAGTTGGCGGGTGTGGTTGGCACTGTCAGAGCTCCAGCTTGGAACCAGCTTATCAAATCTATATTATTCTTTCCAGCTTCCTCATTGGCAGGGTGGGGTACCTGCTGCCTTCCCTCCAGGTGGTGGGATGACAGAGCACCTGGGAATCATTGCCTCACCTCTCCACCTGACAAACAGGAGGTACCTGGCTGGTGGGGTGAGGGCTGCTGTATGAGAAGCCCTGAGATGGAGGTGATAGGGTCATACCTGAAAGGGTAATTTATCTCACTGGTGCATAGAGGTGGAGGTATCTCTCCCTAGAGAGCTGGGTGTGCCCTGTACACAGGAATCCTGCACCCAGCGTCAGGCCACCAAGGATCCTCTTGTGGTTGGTTGGCTGGTGGGGAGAATTCTAATCTAAGAACTAAACAGGTCACTGGCCACAGAGCCTGAGGCTCACAGGATGTGGATCAGAGAAGGAAGACATGTGAGATGAATGCCATGGGTGGAGAGTGAGTTTGGCACACCCTGATATCTAACTGAGTTGCACTGGGGGACAGTATGATCAAGAATGGAATTTGAGAGGTGTCCATGGTGACCATGGCCCACTGCAGGGCTTAGGTGGAAAGCAGAGTGAGTTTCTGAACAGGACACTTCTACTTAGAGTTGTACCCTGGGCATTTTTTTTTTTAAGGCCATTGGCTTTGGCCAGAGTAATCATTGAACTTCTTCCAGGGTGATGAGAGTTAGTCATTTTGTTGTTTTCTTTGCTCGTCTGACTCAAGGCTGGCCGTTCCCAATGGCATAGCTCCCTCCACAGAAGTGACCAGAGACTGCCAGGCCCTGTGCTTCTGTGAAGGGTGGTTATAGAATGAAGGGACTAGGTTTGCACGGGACTCCATCACTGCTGGGTAGACTCTCCAGCCTCCTGTTTGCACAGCGTTCTATTCCGTCAGACGTCTCATGACACTTGGTTTACAAGTAACTGAGCAACACTGCAAGTCATGCTAACAAACAGAAAAGGAGTTTGTTGTAAAGATGCACATGGTGGATGCGATGGGATCCAGAGACAGCCAACCCGGACAGGGGACTTTCGGGAGCCCTAAGGTCACTGTCATCACCCTTTCCTCACATCACAGTCATTGTCCTTGACTTACTGTCCTCTTGCAAGCCATGTTTGCTCCCATCCTTGTCTCTATAAGTTGGCTCCTTTTCCTTCCATGCCTGGAGTGGGGGATGGCAGGTTCTAGACCAGGTATGCAGTCACCTGAGCTGGGGAAGTCTCTGGAATCATGTGACTCGGTGTAGGATTGGTTCTTCTCTGGCTAGGGTAAAGGATTGGAAGAAGACCTGTTTAGTTGTTCAATGCTTTAAGCAAAGTATCCCCTTCCTTCCCAGACACTCAACCTGTAACTTACCTGGCCATTCAAACCCAGTGTGCTACTGGCAGGGACCTCCTGAGGGCCTCTTTTGGAATAATTAAAAATGACTCTAGACATTAGTTCCATGTCATCCAAGGACCTTGGAAAATGCCCCTGGACGTCAGAAACTGGAAACATGTTGCAAATTCTCATCTATACTTCTGCTACCATATTTGAACCAGCTCCATAATTTGCAGAACCCCTGTGCAGAGTCAAAGTACACTCCATGTAGTAAAAATACCTGACTGTAGAACAGGAAGCCAAGTGTGGATACTTCTGAAAGTGGGGATATGTGGGCCTGGGCCTGCTTCTAGTAGCCCTAGGCTGTCATTGTCAAGAAACACACACAGACACACACACACACACACACACACACACACACACACACGTACGTGTCAGATGTCACTGCTGCAAAGCTAAGCAGGCCCTGTACCCTGAGCCTTTCCTAGTCTGTCTGCCTCACTTTTACTTATTTGTTCCTATTCAATCATTCTCTCCCCCCACCTTCCTTTGTTGTATTTCACATCTTTTTCTACATTTCTTGTGGTAAAAAGCCAAACTCTTTTTGGGAGGGCCCCACTTTTGCCAAGAAGCAGCGTCCCAAAGCCTTGAGCAGGTGTGTTTCCGGTCTTCAGTGGCCTGAGGTGTGTTTTACGACATGGAGGAGCCAGGGAGCCGCTCACTCTGCAGAGTGCGGCTCCAGGAGTCAGGCTGTTGTTGGGTCACTTATCTGGACTGAAAACCAAAGCGCTGAGTCATAGGGATGTGTGGTAGAGAATGTTAAGTCATAGCAGTACGAGTGGAGTGCTTATCAGACTTCTGGTTTTGAACTGGAGAAAAGAAGAGTCAGCCCTTTGTCTGATCCTACTCGCTAGCAGTCATACTTTACTGCATGGTGTCATTTTTAAAAAAGGAGAAGATGTCAAAGAGGCTCCCAGAGGTCATGCTGAATTATGGTTTATGCTTCCAGCCTCATAATTTGCACTTCATAGTGTTTCCTCCCAGATTAGATTACACGCTGCCTCTCTGTGTTCAAAAGACACTTTACAAATTGAGCACCCTTGACAGTCACATACTGTGGAAGTCCCCAGAGGCAACTGTGTATGTATAACATGTAGAATGAACGCAAAGTTATTGTCTCGTGTTTTTCAAAAATTGTTTCAATTATCTTAATGTTGATAACATACGTCACAAAATGGACCATTGTTAAGAACGTTTGGTGTCACTCTGTCTGTTCACACACTTGTGTGGCCTCACCCAGTCTATCTTTTCATCTTCCCAGCGGTAGCTTAGTCCCTATTTAAACAGTCATCTCCCCTCCTTCAACCTCCAGCTCCCAGTGGCCACCATTCTACTTTCTTTTTCTGTGATTTTGACTGTTCTGGGTATTTCATATAAATGGAGATATATATGTGCCCATGCAACTGTCATATGTTGCTGAAGATGTCCCCAAGGTTCATCTGTGTTGTAGCATGTGTCAGAATCTTTCTTAAGGTGAATTATGCTATATTTATGAATACACCCTTTTTTGTTTTGCCTTTCATCCGTGATTGACACGTGGGCTACCCCCTCCCCTTATTGGGTCATGGCAAACAACATGGCTGTGAACTTGAGTGTGTCCTCTTGAAGACAACTAGTGCAATCCTTCTCATTTTCCCTCTCAGAGGCAATTTTCTGGTCCTGTGTAGGGCCTGCTTCTTATCCTTGTCTCAGAATATCACCGTGGGCAGGTGACATAGGCCTGGAGAAGGAGCTTATGCAGAGGTCGACACATCTGTAATGTGAGGATCCAGATGGAGAGTGGAACCAGGAGCTGAGGGTTAGAGGTGCAGAGGTGGGCACGGCTCGGAGGGTGGGTGTGGTGCCCAGGTAGAAGGACATATTGGAACATAGGAGCCCAGAGGTGCAAAAGAGGCAGGAAGGCCCTGACATGATGTACCATATCAGCTGCCCAGAAGGACGTGTGTTTTGATAAGTAGAGAATGGAGACAGAACTTCCTCGGCCAAGGAGCTGGTGATAGCTGAGGGGGGCATGTACAGGGTGTGGAGGCTCCCAGCCTGGATGTAGATAGACATGAGACTCCACCCTCCTTGGCCCTGGAGTTTGTCTCTAGGTAGGAATTCAATTCCCCCTCCTGCAGTAAACAACAAGTCTCTTGAAATTTGTAAACAGGAAAATGACAGAAGAGGGAGATTTTGTAACATGGAGAGACCCAGAGGAGAGAAGCCAGCCTCATCCCAGCCTCAGGCTCCTGTCTCTCCCAGGATAGTGTCCACAGTCCCCTTGGTGCTGTTCCCATCACACAGTCACATTAGTCTCTACCTTTCGAAACCCCCTCAGCAAGCTCTTGTCTTCCATGTGGCTGTGTTGTCTTTTTCTTGTGCATGTATGCCCCACTGGGAGGTGGCGGTTCAGTCCAGTGTACCCACTGGCCACGGTGTGGTCTCTGCTGCTGTCAGGCTAGCCAAATGACAGCTCTCACAGGACTGCTGAGAGGCTCCTGTTGGCCTCCCTGGATTAGCTCAGATAGCTGCTGTCACAAATAACACAGACTGACCGGGCAGTTTAAAATGGGGGCCGTGCATTTTCTCAGTTGTGCCCACTGAAATCCACGCAGATCACAGCAAAACTGGCATGGTTTCTCCTGACACACGCCTCCACTTGCAAGTGGTTGCCTTTCCTTTCTACTCACCGTCTAACCTCTGCGTGTCCCTGTCCTCATCCCTTCCTCTTTTTCTGTGCTGGGATGGAAGCCAGAGCTTCCGGTATACCAAGCCTGTACCCTATCACTGAGTCACGTCCCCCTGCCCCTCCTCTTGCAAAGGTACCAGTCATATTGGATGAAGGACCACCTACATGACTTCATTTTCCTCATCTCACTGAAGGCTCTGTCACCAAACATTGTCCCATTCTGAACACACAGGTTCTAGGGGTGCAGTGTCCAGCACAACCCTGGAGTACCAGCACAGCCCTGCCTAGAGCATTCCCATATGGATCAGATCTGCAGTGTGGATGTTTCTCGAAGCCCTAGATTGTTGCTTGCTGGATAGGACTCTTTGGGGGCCTGTGATCTTATCTCCTCTTTTGCCCCAGATCTCATCACTTGGTGCCCATATTGTAACTGAGCCAGTCTTGCTACCAGCTGGACTTTCACAATCCCTGGCTGGCTTTCCTGCTTCCGTCCCCACCCAAACTTGTGTACCAGCTGCTAATCTGTTTCCAAGATAATACCACGTCTTTGCAACCCAGAACCTACCCCTTCATGCCATCCCCTCACCTCCCTCAGCTCTTCTTGCCTCCCTAGTCCAACAGTCCCATCCCATACCCCCGCTGTGCTGGCCAATGTGTGGACCTCAGCTGTTGGACATGCTGAATGGCACCAGTAAGGAGGTCAGGAAGGGGAAATGGCTCCCATCGGAGTGAGATCACATGATCTAATTCTAGCATAACCCACATACAGGCCATCTCAAACCCCAAGTGCGAATCCATGGAACTATTGATGATGAAAATAAGTTTGACTCATCTTAAAATGCCACTGGATATTTGAAGCCATGCTGGTCTGGGGTCTGAATGGTGTCATCATTGTGAGCTGAAGATTTTCAGGACTTGGTGTCATGGTGCCTTTTCTTAGAATGAACAGATCTCTGAGTCGGGAGTGGGTCGGTCCAGAGTACTTAGGCTTACTGGAAAGCTTCGGGAAATTTCCGAGACATCTGTGGTTTAAAGATGCTCCCTGGATGATGCTGTGTGGGATGATTCCCCTAGAGACATGTATTCTCTTTATTTGGTTGTCACACCTATGTGGATGGGGGAGGTATGGCTGCTGTTGGCATTTAGCTGGTAGAGGCCAAGACTGCTGCTCATCCTGGAGATCTGGGTCCAGCCCTGATGCCCCAAGTGTAGAAAGTCTGGCTTGGGCTAATAGTAGGGTAGATGATTATTTTCTGACCACACCCAGCAGATGTCCCTGCTGTGGAGAATCAGCTCTGTGACCTGGGCTCCTCTGCTGTGCAAGTGAGAATATAGGGAGGAAAGAGCGATCACACTGTCCAGGATAGCCTAGGGCAGTCATTTCTAGCTCCTCAGTGATAGTAAAGGTTAGTCATGCTTACAGACACAGCATACCTGGGAACACAGCCTTTACATGTTTCTGCACAAATGGATGTTACAAATGACCAAGACTCTCTTTTTTGGTGTGCATGAGGGATTGAGAATCAATCCCAGAATTTTATGCATGCCAGGTGCACACCACTGAGTTCTATTTCCAGCCCCTCTTTTTTCTTTCTACTTCTTTTAAAAAGTAATTTTTTGAAATTATTATTTCTTGTTCTCTGCATTTTGCTGGGTTGTAGTTTTCTGTGATGGTCTTCATCTGTTGCAAAGACCTGTTTCTTTGATGAGGGGTAAGGACCACACTTAGCTGTGGGTGTAAGGATAACTATTTAGAATGCAGTGAGGGACCATTCCCAGCCCCTCTTGGAAGTTGGAGCTTTGCCCTTCTCCTTACCAGAAAAGGAAACATTTATTTAGAAATAAATGGTATTTGTGTGCAAAATGTCTCTAATTCAGACATACCTTCTCCATAATTGATTCCCAGGGAGGTGGTTTCCTGGTGTTTCAGGCAGTAGGAAAAGAGAGCTCTCCCACGGAGCACAGACATGGAACACTGGAGGCCAGGGCTATTCGTTAGCATTGGTGACATTTGCTCAGTAATGGCCAGGCAGTAATGCCCACTCTCTTCCTCAGTGTCGGGCAGTAAGCCTGAGTGGCCCTAGCATAACACCTCTTACCTGGGCTGAGGATGGACAACCACACACTTGTCACCTCCTCAAGGAAGCGTGTTGTCGCTGCTCTAGAGGTGGTGGGAACCAAAAACTAAGGACTAAAATCTCATGCGATAGCAAACTTTATTCAGAGCATCAGACAGTTTCTACTCTGAGTGTTAAGAAGAGTCACATGACTAAAGTATTCAATCATAAGGGCAAGCAGCACGTGGTGGACAAGCCGCATGTGACAAAAACATGTTTTTCCTTAGAGGCATTTAAACAAATAACAAAAACTTGTTGTGATGGATAATTTGGACTAAACTTACTCCTGTCTGCTGTACCTGGGAGGAGGACACTAACACGTTCCAAGAACAATTCCGTGTTTTGAAGAAACTGAGGTCCCAAGACACTTGTCTTGTTTTCTTGGAGTTTTCTCATAAGCACTCATAATTCTCCTCACACGACTCCATTCTTGGACCATGTTATGACAGTATGTGAGCGGTTAACCAGCTCTGATGTCCAGTGACCTTTGTACCCATCATCCAGGATCCCAGACCCAAGCTCCCCAGCAGGACCTGCACCTCCTCAGCTGCTCACTGTACTTTCTGTCCACTCCGCTTATGGTCCTGTGAGTGGGTAGTGTATCCTTTTCTGAGTGTGCCTGGCATTCTTGGTGCCTCTAGCAAAGCTAGTCAGTGCTTTACTACTACAGTGAGACCTGGCCATGTGCTGGCATGTGACACCGGTCTGGGTGATCCTCAGAAGCTGCTGTCAGTCACCAGAAGGGATCCTCACCTAGGTGGGCCCAGTGAAAGCAGATAACACACAAAAAGGGATGTGCTTTTTGTAGAGGTCCATCTACAGTTTGGTGGTCTCTGCAGCTCAACTTCATGATGCGTCTTCACCCTGTGCTCCAGGTTAGGGAGTTTTTGTTTGTTTTAATTATTACTTCATTTTCATCAAAGATTTATTTTTAATAATTTTCTGAGAGGTCCAATAAGGTTCTTGCCTATGTACTTGATTTCTCACTCGCCTTCTTTTATAACCCTATTTTTATAACCCTTCATTTATAACCCTAGTTCCTTTTAGGCAGAATCTTAGATAAGTGGTCAAAGGGAGGGGTTAGTGAAGAAGGCAGGACTCTAACTCTGGTGATGAATCTTGTTTTCAGAAGTAGTTTTGGAGGAAGCCAAAATGAATCACATTTAATAGGTGAAGGTGTGTCAACCAAACTTCCATAAGTGAAACAAAACACCTGAGCTAATCAACTTAAGAAGAAAGGTGTAGCCAGCCAGTGGTGGCACACGCCTTTAATCACAGCACTCGGGAGGCAGAGGCAGGCGGATCTCTGTGAGTTCGAGGCCAGCCTGGTCTACAGAGTGAGTTCCAAGACAGCCAGAACTGCTTTACAGAGAAACCCTGTCTCGAAAAACCAAACAAAAAAGAAAGGTGTGCTTTGATTTACCATTTTGGTGGTGTCCTTCCATAGTCGGGTGACCCTCTGCCTCTGGGCCTCAATAAGGCAGCATATCATGATGGAGTGTGTGGTAGAGGAAGACGTTCTCCTTATGGGGCTTAGAAGCAGGATCAGAAGAAGAGAAAGAGCTGGGGCCCTTATATCCCCTTCAAGGTTCACCTCTAGTGAGCTCATTATCTCCCTGCAGCACCACAGACAGAGACCAGGTCTTTAATACATTGTCTTTGAGGGGCCCATTTCCAAACTAAGGCAGAGGTTGCCAGAGACTTTCAAGACTCATAGTTTATCATCCTGATTGAGGTTTTCAAGTCCCCAAAGGAATTTCCCCCTTAACTACAGTGATGGTACATGGCAGTCTGTCTTTCCTGATCTCTTTGAACGTATTTAGCAACCATAACAGCTGACTCTCACAACTTAAAATATATGAGATTTTGGAAGACCACACACAAGGAGATCCAGAAGTGATGGCCATAACAGGCTTTGGGTAGGAGATTCTTTATTCTTCATCTTTCTTCTTCTGCACAGGCATCCTTTGCAAAATGTATTCCTACTTACACACACACACACACACACACACACACACACACACACACGGTTTCTCAGTCCTTGTGGCCTCCATTACCTTTAGAAAATTCGCTTATTTTACCTTCGTCTGCACTCATTAGTGATGCATAATAATGGATTTTATTATGATATTGTCACATAGAGAATGTATTTTGATCATATTCACCCTCCACCACCACCTCTGTCTCCTCCTTATGCCTGCTGCTTCCATTCCTCTCCCCAATACCCCACTCCCCAGTTCCCTTGTCCCCCTTCTCTTTTCACGCTTTGTTTTGATTTTGATGAGCCAATTAGTTTTATTAGGGTTGTTTACATGAATGTGGGTCAGGGGTTATTTATAGAAGTGAGGGCAGTGTACCAGTGGTACACTACCAAAGAAAACATCTCTTCCTTCCTCCAGCGACTGTTAGCTGCCTATAGATCCTCAGATGGTGGTGGGATCTTGTGAGCGCCTCCCTCCTCCATAAAGGAACGTCACGTTCATTGTGAGTTCATGAGTGCAGGAACCACGTGAAGCCCAGAAATCAGAGTTCCGTAGCACTCCACCCCTTCCTCTGGCTCTCGCGTTCTTTCTGTTCTTTGGAGGGGGTTATGGTTAGGGCTGAGCATACAACAGTCACTTACTCTCGGTGCCTTGACTAGTTAGAATCACTGCAGGAGTTGCTGCTCACTGCGAAATGAAGCTTCTCTTACCACTGTTGACAGTAGCACTAACCTACAGGCCCAAACGTAAATATTTAGAAGGCAATTTGACAGATACAACATATCTATCAAAGAAAACAACAATAGCTTCCCTACTAAGGCCTGTGATCTCCCCAGCCAGAGACTTTTGAACAGGTTTATAACACTTGATGTGAATCCCCTCCCATGGAGCAGGCTTGAAATCCAACTGGAGAAGTATCAGTTACCCTTGTACAGCCATACCACTGTTGTGCCAATGGGTACGTTTTGCCTGGCAGGTTGATACTGTCGCTCACAGTGTTCACAGCTGAGTAAAATTATTAATGATTTTTCTACCTAGTAGCCTGTGTAACACATTCTGACACTACGAAAGCTGGCTAACAGGGAGGGAGCATCTAGTTCAGTTCCAGTATGATTTCTCTATGTCCCGGAACTATAGCATAGGGTGGTTTCAACAGCAGGGGCCTCCCTTACCACCAACTCATAGAAAGACTTGTGGGGGGCTGGAGAGATGGCTCAGAGGATAAGAGCACTGACTGTTCTTCCAAAGGTCCTGAGTTCAATTCCCAGCAACCACATGGTGGCTCACAACCATCTGTAATGAGATCTGGTGCCCTCTTCTGGCCTGCAGTCATACATGCTGTATACATAATAAATAAATAAATCTTAAAAAAAAAAAAAAAAGACTTGTGGATTTTCACTAGATAGCCTATGGCTTCTAGAAATAGTTTTATCCACCCACACAGGATACCTCCTTTCAAACAAGATTTTGTTTTATTTTTCAAATTTTGCATGTATAGCAGGTTTTCTTATAGAGTTTTCACATACCAAGTTTTGGCTGACTCTCCCCCTCTTTCCCCGTCTCCCTGCCTCACTTCCATCCCTACTCAAACCTTTCCATGGCCGACATTCCCACTTCCTCTTTCTTATCACATTTGCTCTGTGCACTGCTGCCCTTAAAGCCCCTATTTCCCCTCTCCTGGGCCCCTTTCTGGTTTCCTGGGAGTCCATGTTCTTTATTTGTTGTTTCGTTTCAATATTCCTGACTCAAGAGTATGGGACTCTGCCAAAGACTTGCCTGCCCTACTATACACATCTTCCATATTGTGCATTTCTCCCTACCTGCTAATGTACATTGGGTTGTTCAGTACCATAGACTTCTGTGAATCCTGGAATACTCATCATGTTCATTTCCATTCCTCCTGTCTATTGTTCCTCTTATTCTTCAGTTCCAATAGGTACAAGTTGACTGGCAGAATCAGGCCAGTGATGTAACACCTTGACTTCCTTGTGCGTCAGGCAAACTTCCTTCTTGGTCTCTTCTTTTCAGAGGACACTGGAGTGATGAGAAGGGGCTGTGGGAGAGGGGGACGTCACCTCCAAGAGATGTGGGTCCTTGGCCCTGACCGTTGTGATCCCACTTCTTCCAGGCCTCAACCCCCAGGGCTGATGGAGAGGCCCTGAGAACTGATGGTGTCCTGTCAGTGGGGAAAAGTCACATCTAGAAGTGATGCTGCCAGGCAGCAGCTCTGTGTAACCTCAGGGTTACTCAGGAGCTGATTGGGTTGAGTTTCATCCTACGTTGGTGGCATGTGAGGGAGGTACCCCTCCTCTCCATAGCTTCTTCATCCCCCCTTCTGTGAAAATGACCCTGTGAGGGCAAGCACCTGGGGGCTGAATAATTTTTAGGCAAGATCCCAGACAACACAGCAGATGCCATACCTCCTCTTATGCAGCCCAGTATAAAATGCAAAGGGCTAGAGAGAGAGAGTCCTGTTTGTGGGGTAATTCCAGTGAGCAAGGGGCTAGACTTCTTTGGTGAACCTGCCCTGCAGGAATCCACTTGCTCCTTTTACTAAGTTCAAGAGGGACCAAGGAAGTACTCCCCCAGGCATGAGTTGGTGAGAGAAGCCAGCCACCTTTCCAGTTCACCCCCACCCAATATCCTTGAGGAGAGCCGTGAGGGTAGGTGGGCATCCAGTTTGGCTGGAATAGCCAAGAAGCTAGGCTGTTCTGCAGGCTGTTCACGCTGCTCTGGTTTGTGAGCCCGTCTGAGTGTTGTCAGGAAGCTTGTTTGTGCTTGTGTAAATATGTCAACCCTGACTGGGGCTGTGCTCCTTACAAAGCAGGTTAAGCAACTGACGACACTCCTCCAAGAAGATAACCATTTAGAGGTGGAGCCCCCAAATATTCTGAGTAAGTGATGCTCTCAGCCTAGTGGCTGTTGAAATGATGGTGCCCAAGAGGAAAGACAGATGACCTACTGCAAGTTCTGCCTTGCTTAGGTCCAAGGTGACCAAAGAGCAGCCCTGCTAACAGCATGAAAGAGAGGATATTTGGAGGAGCAGGGGCCAGGAATTTGGTCTCTTCTGAAAGGCTGGAATCCTTGATTGGGATATTGCTAACAATAGCAGCATTTATCAAAAGATCGAAATAAGATGGTTTATCCTGTCTCCTTTTTGTGATGTAAAATCAGGGCCTTGAGCATGCTGAACACAGGCTGGGCTTTGAGTTGCGGACAGCCTAAGTCCTGAGCTGCAGTGATTTGAGAAGCCTTTGCTGACACAGCAGGGAGAAAGGCAGGTGTGTACTCACTGATGCCTGGGCGGAGGAAGACAAGGGGCACTGAGCCCAGTGCCGAAGGACCGAGTTTTCACCTGGACTATCAACTTCTCACCGAACAGCCATAGCAGATCGCTCCAGATCAGAACATGCTGTCCAAAGTGGAGAAGACATGTTTCATGAGGCTTTGTGGGGATTCCTGCAGTGACACGTGTGGAAGAGGCCCCCTCAACAGAGTGTGTGCTGGAGACTGACCTCTAACCCCAGGCCTTTCTGCAAGGATGTTACAGTGGGCCTCTTAATATAGTCGCTCAGTCACCTGCTTCAGGTTGAGTGTCTCTAATTCAAAAATACCAAGTCCATAAATTTAAATACAAAATGCTCCAAGACCTGAAACTTTTTGAATGGCAAAATGAAGCCACAAGTAGAAAATTTAATAGTCATTAAACTCTTGTTTCATGCATAAAATTATGAAAATGTTGTATTACATTACCTTCAGGCCTTGCATTGCAAGGTACATATGTGACATAAATGAATTTTATGTTTAGCATTGAGTCTTCTCCAATATCCCATTTCTTCCAATATCCTCTTCTAATATCTCATTTCAAAATCTGGAAAAAAAATCATAAACTTGAAGAACCTCTGGTCCCAAAAATTTCAGATAAGGAAACTCAGTCTGAATAATATCTTATATAGTTATTCCATTTCCCTTAACTTTAAAAAACATCTTTTTATTTTTAGTTATGTGTATGTGTATGACTGTATTGAGATGTATGCATGTAAAGTTAGGTGACCTTAGAAGTCAGAAGAAGGCATTGGATCCCTTGGGTCTGGAGTGTTATAGGCAATTATAAGTGGCATGTCATGGTTACTGGAACCCATTTTAGGTCCTCTTTGAGAGAAGCAAGTGCTCTTAACCAACTGAGCCATGTCTCCAGCCCTTGCTGTTAACTTTCCACCTTAAAGCAGTACGTATGATGGGCCAGGACACATAAATGAGATTGACTTTAGTAAATGGCCACTGTACCCTGAAACATACCTGGCCACTCTGCACCCTCACATCCAGAATCTTCTTCCTTTGGCCCAATTTGTCCCCAGGCTATTTGACATCTCAACTTAGGAGCGATCCCTAGGTCCTCTTAAATGTCTTCTATTTTAGAATCTCCTTTCTATCCCTACTTTCCACATCTAAAACACTGGGGCTACTAACCTTAGCTAAGCCATTAAAGGTAGGACTGTAATCTAGGGCTGACCCCATTCCTTTCTGTATTTATCTTGTCTCAAACCTCTTCATCAGAGAATGGGCAATAGCTTACAAGCCTCATGTCCACACATAGATGGCACATTCTGAAAGGCTGATTCTTAGACTAATATCCTTGATTAGGACTTGTTTTGTTTTATGTAAGGTCTCATTGTATCGCCCTAGCTGACATAAGACTCTTTATGTAGACCAGGCTGGCTTTGAACTCACAGAGATCTGCCTGCTTCTGCTTCCCAAGTGCTGTGATTAAAGTCATATGCTGCCATTCCCAACTCCTAGATATTTTAAACAGTTAACAGTGTCCATCAAAAGCCCAAGTTAATTGGAAGGGCTCTGCCACTGAATTACTCTTGAATTGAGGATAGATCTTAATAGCCATTGAATGAAAAACCTTGATAAAGGTTCAACTCTGTAGCACCAACGTGCCAGAGGTTACCCAAGGATCTGGCCCTGAATTCTGGCCCATTCTTTCTACTCAGTGACCAGCCCATGTGTGGGCCTCCTTTCCAGCCTCACCTCCCCTGCCTGTCATTTCTTAACCCTTACACATACTGATGGCTCTGGGCAGGGCTTCCTGGACCCTGGCCCTGGGCAGTGAAGCAGAGACAAGCTGCCTATGTGAGGACAGAGCTGAGATCTGGGATAGCCTGCCTTGGGTGTTGAGAGAGGCCAGGAGGAGAGGATAGCCATGCAAGGTGGAATAGGCTGGTCACTCGTTCTACAGGTGGGCAGGGCATCTCTACTTTGTCATCCATGGGCAAGCTTGGGGGAAAAGGATGGTTGCTGACAGCAAATGGCTTTCTGGTGGCCTGCCGGTGATGGAAAATGCTGGACTTCAAGGGCTAGATCTCAAACGTTTCTCAGGAAGGTGGCAAATGACACTAAAGACAGGCTTGAAGGCAGGGGCTGCTCCAGGGCTATCTGCAAAGGTCTTGACTTGGGTTCTCAGAGTACTATGCATCTGTATTTAATATATATAATGTAACTTTTTCCCCATCTTAGCTGTTTTTAAATTGCATGCTTCATTGATGTAAAATACATTCACATTGTACAAAAATTGCCACTCTCTAATTCCAGGGCCTCTTCATCTCTCTAGACTAGTCATCTGCACCCTTCTACTTCTGACTTCTTGTGTCTCTATCCCAGCCTGGACCAGCCCATATGCTCTGTCTTTATGCATTGGGTCCTCTGGGGACCTTGTGTAAGTCAAATCATACAGTATACATCCTTCCGAGACAGCTAACTACACTGAGCACAGTCTCCTCAGGGTCCTGTAGCTAGAGTTTTCTCCAGTCCTGCCTGGCCCAGGGTCAGGACAAATCTCTCTCACCCGCCAGTCCTGCAGCTGCTCAGACCCAACCAAGTAAACACACAGAGACTTATATTGCTTACAAACTGTATGGCCGTGGCAGGCTTCTTGCTATCTAGTTCTTACATCTTAAATTAACCCATTTCTATTAATCTATAAGTTGCCATGTGGCTTATGGCTTACTGGTACCTTACATCTCACTTGTCATGGCAGCAGCTGGCAGTGTCTCTCTGCCTCAGCCTTCCACTTCCCAGAATTCTCCTCTCTCCTTGTCCCGCCTATACTTCCTGCCTGGCTACTGGCCAATCAGATTTATTAACCAATCAGAGCAACACATTTAACATACAGAACATCTCACAGCAGGGTTCCCTGTGTTATAGCCTGTGTCAGGTTCTCCTTCCTTTTTCAGGATGAATGGTAATTAGATCTCATGTGTAGGTCACACTTTACCCATGATTCCAGGGATAGGCACTTGAGCTATTGACACATGAGCAGATAGCACTTGGTGCCCCTCTGTTTTTTTGGGGGGGGGGCTGGGGGGTAGCAAGATGAGTTTGGAGAGGCTAAGGTCATGTAAGAAATGGTTTGTACAGCATGGAGCCACTACTGAACCTTAGCAAGCTTGTCCTGTCAGAGGGGCACATGTGCCGAGTAGTTAGACTTTTTCAGAAAGTGGACTTTTAACAGTTGATTGCTTTCTGCTGTGGATGACCTTTTGCAGGTCACATCCTAAGGGTATTTAATATTTGCCCATGTCCTAACTGGTTAGTAGTAATAACCCCCTGAGAAGACAGAGCAATACCATTTGTATTTCTCTGCTGGAGGGTGTGAAGCATTCCTTGCCTAGTGAACATGCTTCGGCACACACATGAGCTCCCTCCCCCGACACCGGGTGGACCGTGAGGGGCAACGGGACCGCTGCGCCCCAGCCTTATGGGTAGCGTCTCCATGTTATAATTTGCATTGTTCCCATAGACAGAGCTAGGTCAGGAAGGCAGGCCGGATATACATATAAGCATCTCTCATGATCCGTAGTCCAACCACCAACCCTTGAAAGTGTGGGTAGGGTGAGTTTCTAAATAAGTTTGGAAAGCATGCCACACACAACATAAATCCCCTTTCAGGATTCACGTTGGCATTCTAGAAGCGATGAGAAGGTCCTGCAAAGGAGACATCAGCTTAGCTTTCTTTAGCTGAACACTTCTGAAAATTATTTCAGAAATGATTATTATCAGCCATTGATCCCTCTCTCCACCTTTCTTTAAATATTTTTTTATTCTGTTGCCAGGGTCTTGCCTATGAGCTTCATACCCAGCTTGATCTGATCCCCTTACTTAGATGACCACCTATTGATGCCCTCTGAGGACTGATGTCTCCAGCAACATATCATCTGTTAATGTAGCAGTGACTGTAAATACAGAGAGTTCCCTTCATGGATCATTCACTTCCAAAATTATTTATTATTATTGGTGGTGGTGGTGGTAGTGGTGGTGGTGGTGCGTGTGTGTGTGTGTGTGTGTGTGTGTGTGTGTGTGTGTGAGTGATGTATATGTGTGAGTGTGCACCTGCAGACACAGAGCAGTTCTGTCCTTCCACCTTTACATGAGTTCTGTGGATCAAATCCAAATCGTCAGGTTCTTACAGTAAGGACTTTTCCCCACTGAGCCATTTTACCAGCCCCATGGATCATTCAGTTTTATCTGTTCATCCCGTCTTTTGCTTCTGATTTGATTTGGGGGAATATTACATGGGCTAGCTTGATTGTCCCTTGCCAAGCTTTGGCAGGGCTGCACTCTGTTGACTAATCCCTAGGGAACAGAAAAATCTTACTTTGGAAAGGCTGGGAAGGAAGGAACTCCAGTGACCTGGTTTGTTAAGTCCAACCATGCCACAAACCCCACTCACTAAACACAGTATCACAAGCTATCTCCAGAGTGTTGCTCAAATCCCAGCCCCAGTGCCAACAGAAGATCCCTGCTGGAACCGCTCATCCCAGGTCTGTCACAGACTTCACCTGTGGCAGGTGGGAGGGGCTGAAACCTCCCAAGAGTCCAGGTTGCAGGATTATGGTAAAGGGCCATGTGTGGGCAACTCTGCAAGAACCTTGGCTTATGAAGGACTCTCTGACAAGATGTGAGTTTTCTTTTGCATATTCCGTTTCCACAACCCAGGCCCATCCATCACAGAACTGGTCACCTGTGGCCGGCAGCACTCTTCAGGAAGGCTTCCTGCCTTCAGCTTGCCAATGCTTTCGGCTTTGATTTGAGACCTCATCTCGAACAACCATTTCTTAGTCAGCTTGTCCCCAGAATGCCAGAGACACCCACCACGGCCAGGAGCCCATTCTCACCAGTGTCTGCATGGAGGGCAGCCATGCCTCTGCCTCTCTGGACCCAAGGGCTGTATCTGAAGCGTTGAACCCCAGCTGGATGAAGCCTGGCCAGCCCAGGAGGAGCCAAACTGCTTGGTCACCTTCTGTTGTCACACTGCCAATTCATAGTGTTTGTAGGAGATTAATAGTCCAAGGTGGGGGGAGGGAGACTGAGCACCCACTAGAGACTAATGCGTCAGCTTTTTAGAGCCATGTTAGCACCCTTTGCTCAAGGTCAGAGAGATGAGGTATTTAAGGGCTGATTGCAGGAAGTGTCAAGGAAGGCTGAGTTGCAATTCCTAGGATGCTGCTGGGAAGGTCAAAGTAAAGGGCACCATACTCTGAAATCTAGGAAGGCTTGAAAACTATGGAGACTACCATGTAACATTGTGCAGCTAGGAGCACAGTTGCTCCCACATGGCCTTTTCTGTCCTCATCTTTCTCCTCTTGCAGCCAGTGCGGGCTACGCAGACATACTGTGGAACAGTAAAGCACCCCCTAATCGGACCAGCTCAGTGTGACTTACTGAGTAAGTCAAGACCTTTCCGGCAGTCACCCCATTGCTTTCAGACTCAAGTGTTCCTCACCGACAGTCAGCAAAGCCCGAGGGCTGCCCAGCAGGCTGACAAAACAATAGAAAGCATCAGCATGTGCCAGTCACTGCCCTGGCACACTCCCAACACTGCCCTTGACCCTCACAACAACCATGCATTGTAGGGTAGGTGCCTCCCACATCACAGATATTGAAACGGAGCTTGCACAAGGGTCAATTCCTTGACCAGGGTCACACGAGCTGTCATGGGGCAGAACTGGAATGGAGATGCCTTATTCATCAGACTCAAAAATCTATGCTGTCACTGTGAGTCCCTGCTAGACTCCTGATAGTCACATTCAAGCGCCATTCTCCACCCCCATGGATGACAGTGCCCATGAAGGAGTTCTGTGGCAATGAGTGAGTGACAGCCTTGTCAAAGTAGTTGGCAGAGTGCCTAGGGGGAGGCTTGATTTGGGAAATAGATTTGTTCTTTTAAGAGGGAATTCTCTATTTTTAAAAATAAATTTTCCATGCACCTATTTCTCCATCAATTTTAATAATAAAGCCATAATATCTTTCCCTGGGGGGATGCCACTCATAGTTAACAATTGAGTACAACATTTCAAAACTACATTCTGGCATAAATTTTGCATACTATCATGTATTATTTAAATAAAGTATGTTTGAAGAAACCACGACGACGAAGCAGAGGATTAGGGAAATAAACACCCGTGGGGAGCCCTCTAACTCTGGGGGTAGGAGTCCTCCAGGGCAGTGCCTCCTTCCTCCCTTGTTTCACGTCCTCAGCTTAATCAGTCAGCATAGAGAAATAAGACAAAATGGCGCCTTACACTTACAATACAGGAGGCCGCGACAAGACTGGAAGTAGAGGCCCGTGTGGGCCACATGCAGAGACCCAGTCTCAGAAAAGGAAAAGACATTTCTGCATTAGTTACTTTTCTACTTGCTGTGACAAAACACTGACAGGGAGCCACTCAAAGGAGGCAAGGTTTATTGCGGCTTCTGTTCGAAGCTGTGGTCTGTCATGGCAGGAACATGCGGTGACTGGTCACGTGGTACCCACATCCAGGAAGCAGAGAGAGAAAGATGCATGCTGATGCTAAGCTCACTTTCTCATTTGTTTTTTTTTTTTTCCTCCTCCAGTCTGGTACCCCCCAATCCATGGGATGATGCCACCCACATTCTAGCTGAATCTTCCTTCTTCAGTTAAAACTTTTGGAAAACAGCCACAAAGACACCCAAACTTAAGTTTTGATGGTGATGCTATACAGATCGAATAGTAAGCATTTTTATTTGTGGCCATGGGGAGTATGCTGCCATCTTTACAGCTGTTCAAATTGCTATTGTAACATATATGCAGGCATAGTAAACATATAGGTGAAGTGTGGCCGTGTGCTAACAAAATTATGTACGAAAACAGGTGCAGAGGCGTATTGGCCCCCTAGGCTGTAGTTGTCCAACTCCTGAGCTAGTGAAAGGACTTGTCAGCAGGCGCCTACAGTGTATTTTAGTCACCGGGGTATTTATCATGACTGCAGAATGTTCTAGGAGCACAGAGGAGGACTCTTGATCTGGCCTGGGAGGGAGACCTTCAGCTGAGTTGATTGCCTTGATAGGAATGTGGAACTGTCTTCATCTATGCATTTTCCTTTTCCTCTGAGTCTTCTGTTTGCAAAGGTGTCATCAACTCACTGAAAGAAAAAAGGATAAACAGTGGAGAAGGTCTAGCATACTTTGACTGGTTGTGGTGAGCATAGGTTTTGGTTGGAGGGGCCTTTTTATGGTGCCGGGAAGGGAACCCAGGGTCTAACACACTGAAAAGCATTCTGCCACTGAGCCATGCCTCTAGCCCCTGGTAGAGAGAAGTGTCTTAGTCTTTCATGCTGAGCCAGGCATGTCATGGGCAGAAGGAGTGGGGTGGTACACAGGAGAGCAGTTCTATGAAGAGTCCTGAGGCTTTGGGGAGCTGGTGAGGTATAAAATATGACTCAGTAACAGGAGTTGGAGTTCAGGCTTGCGAATAGGAGGTGTGGGGAGTCGATTATAGAGAGAACTTCACGGAGCCATGTTATGCCAGGCCTTCTCCCTCTAAGTCCTCACCAGGCTGAGAGTTTTCTGATCTCAGTCCCAAGTGTTCCACACTTGGCTCTTTTCCCGAATGAGTGGGTGTGCTTAAATATTAATGTGACAGACCAGTTTTGTTCATACACTGTGTTGCACTAGGAGAGGCCTTCTAAGCTATACAGGACAGTAGTTAGAGTTTCTCAAGTGAGCAGTGTTTGTTACTTAGCATAAATTAGTGTGCACCTCTTAATTTGTCTTGATGCTTACAGCTGGGTTCTTTTCCTCCCCTCCTCTGGTCTCTTTACACAATTGGCTCTTAATTCCCTTCTTTTCTTAGCAGTGATGATCATTGCTGAAATATACATCAAAGGTCAGGGCAAGATTCCTCAAAGTTTGTTTAATAGAAGGCATTGCTTATTAGCAATTTCCACTGCCTTGTGGATAGCTGTTGAACTCCCCGCAAATGACACGACTTTCTATCAAGAGACTAGGACTATTTCACAGTGTAGACCTCCACTTAGGGCTGCCACACGTGTTTCTATGGAAAAGATAAAGGGGCTCGCTGGATTGCTTTCCCAGAAATAATCCTGCATCAGTTGAAATGAGAGTGCAGCCAGGTGATCATTTTTCTGTTTCCATTGTAAACCTTGCTGGGAAGCAGTTCTCCATCTCTAGCACTATGAAAAAAAAAAAAAAAACGATCCAGTTCGGTGAAAACCAAGGAAGCCTCAGCTTTGGCAAATGAGGCATCACAGTCAGCTCTTCTCCTGCACCAGAGGGCTGCTGTAAAAGCAGAGAAGCAACCCCCAGGAATACCATTTAGAAAAAGAGATGAAGCGTTGTCTGGGGTTTGGATGAATTGAAAATCACACTGTTAGTCATGAAATGGGGCTACGGAATGTTTAAGAACCCTAACCAGCTCTAATGCTGTGGCTTTGGTGTGGGTCTCCTGAAAAAAAAAAAAAAAAAAAGGAGAAGCCGGAGTGCCGGTTTTCTAGGAGTACATTCTCCCTTTAGCCCAGACAAGCTTGCTAGCCATTTTTTCCTATTGTTTCCTCCAACAAGCTATAGTCATTTATTTATTTGTTTGTTTATTTTGGCAGTAGGTGGGAGGGAGAAAATAAAGATGAAGAGCAATTGCAGTAGCAATGAACAAAAACCAGAGACAAAACTTAAAAAAAAAAAAAAATCCCCAGAGTACCTGGCAAGGATGTTGATGATGTCATTTAAGGAAGCTCACTAGCATGCCAACTCTAATTGGCACTTGTGTTGGCTACTGTTGACAGCAGGCCTCCCGAAACCGAAGGATGAGCTTAGAGGCAAAAATGAAGAGAGAGTTTGAGGGTTTTTCAAATTAGACAGTATATCTTGAATTTTGATGAAGTCTTTTAAGAAAAAAAAAAGAGACTCTATATACTGCTAGAATAGATATACTAAAAATGGTGCTCTTGGCTGCCTACATGTGGAGAGGCTAATTGTAGCTCACACACTCCTTCAGTCTGGCTTGTGGAGACTGTTTCTTCTGTCCTTATGTGACTAATCTTCACATGTATGTGTACGCTTTCTTGTGTGCACATATGTATACGTGTGTCTGTTCTTTTCATTCCTGTTGTTTCTAGTTTAACAGCAGCAGAGCAGAGCACATCCATAGTGCCTGGGAGACTCTGAAATGCTGTTTTGGAGAGGAAAGTGATGACCTCATATTTCTCTACATTCCTGCAACCCAGCTGGGGATTTTGTTTCATTTAAATCATTGGAATTTGAAGCCATTTTGTCTTCTTTGTGGTATTACCCTGAAGTATTTCCTTGTATCTTAATTGACTGTGCTCAGGCATGGACCCGGCAGCTGGCACAGTGGTTGGCAAAACCCAGTGGTCTGCTAATGACAGCAGAGTGGATCTCCACTCTGAGAGATGAAACTTTGGGAGAACTCACATTCGTGAAAAAAACAAAACAAAACACAGAAGTAAATTTCATGGCTTGACAACAGGCTATGAAGTTTGTTGCAAGTTGCTACAAGAAAAAACAATACATTTATTTTCTGTGCATGAGTGTTGTGCCTGCATGTATGTCTGTGTACTGTGTGTGTGTGTGTGTGTGTGTGTGTGTGTGTGTGTGTGTGTGCCTGGTACCTGTGGAGGTCAGAAGCGGATGTCAGAGCTCCTGGAACTAGAGTTACAGATTGTTGTGAGCTGCCCCGTAAGTGATTGGAATTGAGCCTGGGTCCTCTAAATCAGCAGCCAGTGCTCTTTACAGCTGAGCCATGTCTCCAGCTCCCAAACCCTGTTTTGAGACAAGGTCTCACTTGTAGCCCTGACTAGGCTGGAACTCACAGAGATTCTCTTGTTTGTGCCACAGGGATTAAAGGAACGCACCACCATGCCCAGCTGCAAAGCTTCTTTTAACATGTTTGCTTGTGGGGCTGGAGAGATGGCTCAGAGGTTAAGAGTACTAGCTGCTCTTCCAGAGGTCCTGAGTTCAATTCCCAGCAACCACATGGTTACTCACAACCATCTGTAATGAGATCTAGTATCCTTTTCTGGCCTTCAGGCAGACATACAGGCAGAACACCATATACATAATAAGTAAATAAATATTTTTTTAAAATGTTTGCTTGCTTTGAAACAACAGTGTGGTATGTTAGCCCAGGCTAGCCTTGAACTCTTAGGTTCATGAAAACCCTCATCCTCAGCCACTAGGTAGCTGGGACTTCAGGCATGTTCCACTGTACCCAACTTTATTTTCTCTATTTTTTAAAAATTTCCAGTTGACAGCCAAATATTTTCAAAACAAATTTCTTCTAAATGTATTATTTGTTCATTTACTTATTGACTGGGATAGGGTCTCATGTATTCTAGGCTGGTCTTAAACTCCATGTGTAGCTGAGGATAACCCTGAACTTCTGATTCCCCTGACTTCACCTGAGATGACAGTGTCCCACCACACCTGGTGTTCTGCCATGTTGGGATAGGACATAGAGCTTTGTGCACACCAGGCAAGCTTTCCTCCAACTGAACTTCATCCTCAGCCTCCAGTTTTAGATTGCATGAAAGTATATATCCCTGAAAAGGTGAAAGGAATGTGTATTCTTGTTTTGTTTTGTTTTTTTAATGATTTTTGTCTTACCCTTATCATCACTTTTTATTCCCATTTCATAAGTTCACAGTTAATCATGAGAAGTTTAGGGAACATAAGAATATTATAAACTAGAAAATAAAACTCAGTTTCCCTATTCTCACATCTTTTTTTTAAAATTTCATGTGTGTGGTGTATGCATGTGTGTGGTGTGTGTGTGTGTGTGTGTGTGTGTGTGTGTGTGTGTGTATGTACACCTGTGCTCAGTGCATATACAACAGCAGGCCTTTGGAGATCAGAGGAAAATGTGTGGGAGTCAGTTCTCTTTCCACCATATGAGCTCTGGGAGTCAAGTTCAGGTAGTCGGGCTTGGCAGTAAGCAGCTTCTCCTGCTGAGCGGCTTCCAGGGCCCTGCTCCAGCCTTGATGCATTGGGACGCCTCCTTCTCCCTGTGCACACCACCTTTTGTCCTCACTCTTCTCATTCTGACACTGTGACACACAATGAAAGGCTTTGTCAGTCATTAATTTTTGAAAGCAGAATTTTGGCCACATGGTTCCCCGGGACCTTTTCTCAAGAACTCATGTCTTGCCCTTGTAAGTTACAATGGGTGATGTCATTGCATAGGGACCTCTGTGGGCATCTCTGATAATTTCCTTGGGAAAAAGTTACCCCAAAGTGGGGTTTGCTGTGTCAAAGGGTAGATACTGCTTAAAGGAATGGGCTGTACGTTGTCAAATTTCTTCCAGAAAAAAAAATGGTACCTGCTGCCATACCTTGTACAGCTCTGTACCTCTTTGTCTCTCTTTCATCTTTAGAAAGTTAAAAATATATATATTGTTTAGATTTTCATTAGCAGAATCAAACATTTCCTGAGTATTTTCCAACCCATCCATACTCTATATTTTGTCAACTGTCTGGATGTTCACACACATTTCTATTTAGAATGTTGGGCTATATTACTAAGAAAATAAAACCAGAGGAAAATAGCTGAAAGTTAAATGTGATACCTGTGGATGTAGTTTTACAAATATGGATAGCTAGAATTCTGTTTATGACATTTCTGGTGCATAAAAATTTTAACTACTCGAAGTTAGTAATGAAGTAGCAACGATTAAACTCAAAACATGTACTAGTCTTTCAAAAAGGTTCGTTTTTATTTTGTATACGAGTGTTTGCTTTCATGTATGTATGGATGTGTACCACATGCATGGCTGGTGCCTGTGGAGATCAGAAGAGGCAATGGATCCCATGGAACTGAAGTTACAGACCGTTGTGAGTTGTCATGTAGGTGCTGGGCACTGAACCCTGATCCTCTGCAGGAACAGCCAGTGCTTGTACCCACTGAGCCATCTCCCCAGCCCTACCCTATCACTTCTCTGGGTGATTTCTCTCATTAGTTTTTATGGCAGATATTCACTCTCCACAGTCAGATAGTAACCTGTCTTCTTCCAGTTTTTCAGAGATTCTTTTTTATAAATTTCATAGATTTCCTTATTACCAAAAATTGTTTTCTCTGTCCCATTTTCTCCCATCTTCTTCAGAAATGTGATTAGTTTCCTTGATGACTATTTTCCACTCTAATAAGTCAAGAGAGTTGATAATTGACAACTTCTATTTCTTGTAGTCTGTCCTTTAAATCTATGAGTACAAAAGCGGCCTACCAGATCTTTCCTCTTTTAAAGTTTTTAATTAAGCTTTTGAACAGAACACATAGCAACTAACGTGTAGTATGAGATGTGTAAAATCATTCATCTTGCCCTTAAGTATGGCCAGAGTCCCCTGTGGTCTTGCAGGATACTTCTGAAGTGAGTACGTGGCAGAGGAGGCGAGAGTGGGATGGTCAAATGGGCTGTGGCTTGAAGCTTTTATGATCCTGTTAAACCTGCTGATGGAGTGTTAACTTGCTTCATTAGAGGGCTGTTCCCATTGGTCCCTAGGGGATGATTTCCAGGAGGTGGAGTCAATGCCAGTCTGTACTGTTTCTGGAGAGTAGGGGTTTGGCCCACACCTTCCTTGGGAACTCTATTTCAAGGAAACCCAGTCAAAAAAGGGGCTTAGTTTGCAAGTACCAGGCGCTGCTGTGAGTATTGCAGAGACAGGGATTGAATGCAGGGCAACGGTGTCTCTTAAGTTTCTGGAGCACAGGCCAGAGCTCCAGAAGGATTCCCAGCAGAGCACCTGATACCCAGCCTGCCCAATGTTTCATTTGGAAGCCTAGGAATTTAGGAAGTCACTGTCCCAGCCACTGACTCCAGGCTCACACTCTTGTAAAGCTATCATCAGAGTTGTAGGCTGCAAGACCACCCAATCCCTACCAGATCTGATCAGCATTGCAGGACTTCCCCCAACACACCCCAAACCCATTGTTCTCCTTCAAGTCAAGTAAGCCCTGAGATCAGAACTAGGTAGCATGGACAGTTCTTTGTTGCGTGGACCTGATTAGCAGACCCGAAATCATATTTGAAACCTCTGTAAGGGTCCAGAAGTAGTGTTTTTAGCCTTGTAGCCTCCACTACAGGAACATAAACCAGAAGGAAGTTCCTGCCACCGTGGCTGTCCAGTGAGCATCTCCCTCACCCCTAGAAATTAGGATGGCATGGCCACAGTGGAACACGGGAGACATTCAGGATGTGTTTGACATGTTTCTACAGTTGTGCTGGTATTGGTGAGTGACTGATGGAGGGAGGGGACAGGGAGAAGGGGAGGTAGCCAAGCTCATTAAGTCCTAGTCTTAGACTTTTTACAACATTGCTCTAGTCAGACATTTTTATTTTTAAGTCTTAAAAACTTAGTTTAACTTCCTGAGCAACCAATCGCCATAATCTTATCTATAGCAATGAGAACCAATTTGAGAGCCAGGTGACCACAAAGCTTCCTCATACTTCTGAAATTCTTTGGTGGATTTTTTTCAAAGATAACAGTGTGTGAGGACGCACTTCATGTGCCCGGTACATTTTTTTTTTTTTGGTAGAAGTTAAACAAGGGAGCCAACACCATAGATTACCCCCATCTCCATCCCTCACCCCACCCCCACTCTACCCGCCACCTTCCTCCCCACCCCCTAAGCCCAGTGGAATGTGCCTCAAGGGTGGGCCCCAGGATGGCAAGGGTGGTGGTGTAGGTGGATCCCTAGGCATGAGTAACCCTTATCTTGCTAAACCTGCTGGGTGTTCTTAGGTGCTGCGCTTGCTGACTCAGATATGTATCCAGCTGAGGAAGCTGTAGGGCACGGGTGGCTGTCTTGCCCTGGATTCCCTGGTCCACCACCCCAGGGAGGGTGAGTCCCCACACAGGCCGAGCTCACTGATGCCAGCTAAGCTTCCTTTCCTTATTGGCAGCAGGAGTGCTTCAGTCTTCCTGCATGTCCTAATAATTTTCCACTCTGGCATTGTTAATTGATAGGGGTCATGTTGAGGCGACTACTGGACAACTTATTAGGTGGCAGCTAAATTGGGTCATGGCTGCCCCAGGCCGGGTGTAGTAATTGCTCAGGTGACTGGGCTGGCAACAGTGCCAGCTATTTTCTCCACTTCCCTGGTTGTTTTTATTAAAGTCTCCTGTCTCCTGGCCATTCAGTATAAGTGTAATGTACTCTTTTGCATCATTTAACCTTGAGTAAACTCATCAATGGGGAGTCTTGGTGACTATGTGGAAGTTGTTAGAAGTGGAGTGAATGAAAGAGATGGCAGCTGGTGTGTTTCTCCCAGGCAGTAATCTGGGTCAGGGCAGCTTAGTGCTTGCCAAGAACATGCCAGGCCAAAGTCTATGCAGGTGTGGTGTAGCTGGGAGATGAACAGGTACAGGTGATGCCTCTCCCAGAAATGTTTACATGGAGCTGGGAAAACAGAATGCACCCACATTGTTCATGACAAAGCTGTAATTCGTGTTTTAAAGACAAAACTGCCTTCCTGGCATTAGAAAGTTATTTATTATTGAATTTTTCTTCTAGAAACATCAGGCTGGCTCCAAGAACCCACTTAAGCTGTCTTGGAGCTTCATAGTCAATTTCCAAGTGGACAAAGGTGTAGTGATGTGTGTTTCATATGGAGTGTTAGTCTCTTCCTTCTTGGGAGGCCATTGAAGCCTGGGGTGGTGAAGCTCATGGGTTGCCTCCACCGTGGCATGGGGAGGCAGGATAGGATCTTATGGCTCTTCTCAGAAGCAGGACAGTTGGTCCATGTGGCTCAGGCTCACCTGGACAGCTTGTCAGCCTCCACTGCTCGGCTTTCCTGCAGGAGTTTTCACTCAGAACATTGGGGATGGGGCCCCCTAATCTGTACTTCCTGCTCATTCCCAGGTGATGGAGTCCCTGTGGTTCTGTAGCATTTTGAGATCTCCCTTAAGGAATGCCTGCATCTGACTGCCTAAGTGATATCTGAAGCAGCCAGCAGCCCTCCTCCCCAGACACACGAATGCATCTAGACAACTAGCCTCAAACCATCGTTCTTGGCCTTTGTGGGGCTTGTGCCTGATATTTTTGCCTTCCCTCCTAAGCTCTGATTCAGACCATCTGGAGCCAGCTCAGTAGAGGATGGAGTGAGTTACTCTCTCCAAGTCTCTGGATCCTGCCATGGAGCATGGACATCAAGTATCCCAAGGAGTTCTGGGCAGATGTCAGAGCAGTGACTGGTAGCCCCTTCCTTCTCTGTCCAGGCCAGGTTCTTTCCTGGGCAGCTGCTGCTACAGATAGTCTTTTACAAATTCCACTGAAGCTGAGACCAAGAGCTGTCATCCACGGCCTCCACTGGACTCCCCAGAAGTTTGGAAACTTCAAACCTGAGGCTACCAGAATACTTGGCATTACATTCTGCGTCTCCCTGTAGGCAGAGGCTCAAAGAAGAGACACCTAAGAAGGCAGCATTTAGTTCAGGTTGTGGCCACATAGCTTCTACCCCTTACCCTCACCTTTCCTGATGGCCTCCAGCATACCTCTTGTTCTAATATTCCTAAATTTTCCCACGGTGGGGCATGTCTCCAGCTGCAATCAATACCCCACCACCCTTGTACCTCCTTTGATCTGGGGTCAAAAGCTCCAAGCTGTAACATTAGCCAGAGGGGCTTCTCTAGCACTGAGAGTGGATGGCAACACTAAACAGCAAGGATGGGTGATACAGTCCTCATGGCAGCAGCAAGCCACTCTCTGTTCATTTGCCCTCTGACCTAGAGGTAGACTGTGTGTGAGCCTCGGTCCTTTTCCACTTTGGTAAATAGGAAAGATAATAATTGAGGATCTCTCTCTCTCGCTCTCACTCCTCTCTCCCTTTGTATGTGCATGAATGTTTGCGTGTGAGTAGGCATACATACATGCTGTAACACATATGAAGGTCAGAGAACAGCCTCAGGTGCCAGTCCCCACCTTCTAGCTTGTTTGAGACAGGGTCTCTTGGTTCTTCACCCTCGTGTATGCCAGTCTATCTGGTCCACAAATCTCCCATCTTGCTGTAGGAGCTCTGGGATTCCATTACTATAGGCAGCTTTATGTGGGTTCTGGAAATTCAAACTCAGATCCTCACATTTGTATGGCAAGTACTTTATGGACTGAGTGATCTCCCCAGTCTTGAGGATCATTTTCATTTTTCCAATTAAATAATAAAACTTAACTGCACAAAATTGACTAAGTCTGAGACTCTGGTGGTGAAGTTAGCCCTATAACACAATTCACAAGAGCATTTACAAGAAAAAAATGAGAATATAGTAAGTTCAGAGCTCAGCATTCACTATTAACTCCATTTCTTTTTGAGACTGCAGTTTAGACAGTAGAATGGGGTGAAAAGGCAAATATTGCCTTTCATTTCCTTGTGTTGTTATAGCTCCCCATAAGGACACTTGGCCAGGCCTTCCCATCACCTAGATCATAGCATCTCTGTGGGGTGTGAAGGACTCTGGTCACCAGGGTACCACTGATTTCTCTGGCCATTCTCCTCTCCCTTGGTTTCCTGTGGTCTTTTGGGACAGAGGCACATATGTCCCCTAGATTTCATACATCACTCCTCCCAGATGTAAGTAATCTGTTTAGATTAAAGCACCATGTTTAATTTTGTGGGCAAATTAGAGTTCCCATTGGGTTTTCAGCAGCCTAATGATGATATTCTTAGTGTCACATGTGATATGGCCCCAGTAACAATGCCCAGACCCTTGTAGGGTTACTGTATTGTGCTTGTGATAGAGCACGACTAGTTGTGTGTATGCGTCTCTCTGATTTACCTTCTGTTTGCCCCTCTCTAGTGGGACCTTGTGTGTGATAATGCCTGGAAGGTCCATATCGCTAAATTCTCCTTGCTGGTTGGATTAATCTTTGGCTACCTAATAACTGGATGCATTGCTGACTGGTGAGTACCAACACACCCGACCCATGGACCTTTGGAAGGCACAGCACACCTGTGCTAGCTAAAGAGGAGTGGTCATTGTTAACACAGGGTCACTGTGCCTTTGCTCTGCTTGCCAATGAGGCCAGAATAGAAGCTGCCACTTGGAGAATGCAGAGGCAAAAGAGAATTGATCACTATACATGATAGACCAGGGGGAAGGAGGGTCTAAGTTCATTCAAGATCAGCCTGCAGCCCCAATTAATTCTGATAACTTATGCTTAGTTGGGAGGAGCATGGAGATGCACAGCTAGATGCCAAGTGGGTAGATGCACAAAATACATTAAAAAAAGAAAAAAGAAAAAAGAAAAAAGGAGAGCTGGGTGAAGTGGCATGTACCTGCAGTCTCTGCTACTGGGGGCTGAATTCACTGCTTGAACTCAGTGAGGCCAGCCTGAGCAACATAATGAAACTCCATCTCCAAAAACCTAAAACATTGGTCATGTGAGGAAGACAGTAGAACATAATGGCATTTGGTAATGAATAGGCATTGTGGACAAGGGAAGGGTAGCAATCAGAAATGAGACAGAATGTGTTTTAGGTGGATAAGGAGGAGTGGATTTCCAGATCAAAGTGTGTGATTCAAGAGGAAATAAGTGATGAAAAGGACCAGGAGGAGACAGAAGATGAGTTAGAACCTGCTGCTTAGGGGCTGGAGAGATGGCTCAGTGGTAAAGAGCACTTGCTGCTTTCCCAGAGGACCCAGGTTCCGTTCCTAGCACCCACATGGTGAGCCTCTTCTCGACTCTGAGGGCAGCAGGCACAGACATGCATGCACACAAAACACCTAAAATAAAATAAATCAAAATAAATAATTAAAAATTTATTTATTAAAAAAAGACCCCATTGCTACTGATCACTGTGTACCAGGCAAGTATCAGATATTCCCATGCCTTAATTGTTTATTGCTGAAAAACTAGAGCCTAGCAGTTGAAGTCAATCCCCAAGTCCACTCAGTTATAAACTGCATTCAGGACTTGACACCACACCACAGGGCCCAGAACTACTTCACTGATGACCTGCCATGGCACTTTTGTTTAAGGCATTCTCGGGTCACAAGAACACTGTGGTGCTGTCTGTGTTCAAGAGGAAAGACAATTGTATAATGTCAGGGACTGCCCAAAGACAGAGATGTGGGATGGCTGCTTCCTAGCCCACTCTCTATACAATAATCTTTTTTATATGTGAATCAGCCTGTCTCAGGCCTGTTGACATAGGAATGTCAGGAATGCTAAGGGACAGACTCTGTGTGTGTGTGTGTGTGTGTGTGTGTGTGTGTGTGTGTGTGTGTGTGTGTGTGTTTTCCTGGTACCCTCTGTATCCTGGTTAACTGAGCAAGCTAGCCAGGGCAGTGGGAATGGCTATAGAGGGTTCTCAGGCCACTTTACATGGTGGAAATTTCCTTCCTCAAACTAATGTCTATTTGTGTGCACATACAATGTGATTTCCTGTGAGCCCAGAATCTGCTAACTCACCATTTCCAGGGCTTCATATGGACACATTTCTTGTGTTCAGCAATGAAACTGTCAGTGACCTGTGCAGTCTTGTTCTAGGAGCTGTCTAGTTTTTGAGGGTGGAAAGTAAGGTTTTATTTAACCAGATACTTGGCTTGCTAGCTTTTTAGCATGAGCTGTTCTCATCTGGCAGACACTGCTTCCCAGAGAACTGACAGACATTAGAAATGTACACCGATATAATCCATGGACCTCCTTTCTAAGAAATGCAGACTTGATAGCTCTCATAGTATCCTGATTCCACAAGTGACTTACTACAATAGGAAATGCAGGGGTTTGTTAAACAACCTGTCTGTGGAAGTGGAAGTTGTGTCTGGCTTTTTCTTGCACACGCATACCCAGTGGCCTCCTTGATCACACTCCAGGCCTGGGCATGGGGACAAAAGACTTAAGAATCTGTCTGAATCTTTCTCAGAGTGCCTAGAGTCTGGCAGCACAAACCCAGTTCTCTGCAGTGGCTTCCCAGGGGGCTAGGTTGGACAAGCAAGCAGGGATGTCCTAGGGAGTCATCACACATGTTTGAGCACTAGCTTTGGGAGAGTTTGAATGGCCTTCCGTTTCAGGGAAATTTTGTTCTTCACAACTCTCCTACCTTTTAGGGGGGTGTATTTACTCTCTGCTTAAGCCTTGCCTTAAAAGAAATCACCCCATTTGAGGGAACTCCATATCTCACAGCAGGGTCAGGGCTGCATGAGGAAGTTGACCAAGTCATAGAGTAAGCTTTCTAAAACTACAGTCAGCATCTACAGACACTTAGGTGCTTTCCTTAAAGAGTTTTAGAGCTGCGGAGGTGGCTCAGTCAGTGAGAGCACTTGCTGCACAAGCGTGAGGACCTGAGTTTGAATCCCCAGCACCCAGGTAAAAAGCTGGGCATGGCTACATGTACCTAATTCCAGAGCTATTGAAACAGACACAGGAGGATTTGGTTGGCTTGCTGGCTTCTGGCCTATTCGCAGGTTAAGAGAGTATACTGGCTAGATTTATGTCAACTTGACACAAGTTGGAGTCATCAGAGAGGAGGGAGCCTCAATTGAGAAAATGCCTCTATAAGACTGGGCTGTCAGCAAACTTACAGAACATTTTTTTAATTAGTGATTGCTGTTGGAGGGTCCTTCTTATTGTGGGTGGTACCATCCCTGGGCTGGAGCTCCTGGGTTCTATAAGAAAGCAAGCCAGTAAGTAGCATTCCTCCAAGGCTTCTGCATCAGCCCCTGTCTCCAGGTCCCTGCCCTGCTTAAGTTCCTGTCCTGACTTCCTTCCATGATGAACAGTGATGGAGAAGCAGAAACTGAAAAAGCCCTTCCCTCCCCAAGTTCCTTTGGTCATGGTGTTTCATCACAGCTACAGAAACTCTAAGACATCGAAGGACCCTCTTACAAGGGAATACAGCAGAGAATGGTAGAGGAGAGTATCTGACATCCTCCTCCGACCCCAACAAATCACACTACATACACCTACACCACACACACACACACACACACACACACACACACACACACACTCAAACACACATACAAATATTTGAAGTAATAAAATATTTTTAAAAGAAAAAACGATCTTCATTGTCAACCCAGATTTTTGTTTAGAGAACAAGTTAGTTGAGCTGTGTGTGAGACACTCAGGACAGGGCTCAGCTGAAGGATGGCCTGTGTTTATAACAGCAATCATGGGTGGAATGAAAGCATAGTTGGGGATATGGAAGCTGAAGAGCTGAAATAAGGCACAAATCAGGCATTGGTCTCTGCAGAGCTGCAAGGGGCACCAACCGAGTCCCCTGTACATAGTGCCTCTCTCTCACATGCCTGACTATCTGGTTCCAGCATCCCAGCCTCCCAGGCCCGCTGATAGAGACTTCAAAGTAGATATTGTCCTACAGGTTCTCTGCCAGCTTGCCCCGTCTTTTATAAACAATCCCTGATTTTAATTCAAAATCTCCTCCAGTCACTTCATTGGTGAGGGATGTCTGTTTGGAGACCCTGTATTAGTTCCCTGTGACTGCTGTCACTAAGACATGCTCAGTGGCTTCAACACAAATTAATCATCGTACAGTTCACGAGATGGGTGTCACTGGGATGAAACCAGGACACTACCAGGGCAGAGTTCCTTCCTGGAGGCTCAGGAGACAGTCATTTCCTTGTCTTTTCTAGCCCTTAGTAGCCACCTGTGTTCTGGGTTTATGGCCCCATCCTCCATCTTCAGAGCCAGTAAAATGCAGTCAAGTTCTTTCATGCTACCCTCCTTGGAAAATCACTTCATTTGAGGTCCTTAGCTGCAATCCCATTTTCAGAGTCCCTCTTGCCCTGAAAGTTTAAAAAAAAGAAAAAAAGAAAAAAAAAAGACAGATTCTGAGAATTTAGATAGGTACATCTTTGAAGATCTGAAAAGATAAAGGCCTCTGCTGTCCCTCACCTGTGCTCCCACTCTGGGGAACCAGCTCACATGAGGCTTATAACTAGCATGTAGTGATGTAGTGAACGGTTGTTGAGTGGCTGGCGCATTTCCATACAAACTCCCTAGAAGACACCAGTGGAGAAAGTATGGACTTGCCCAAGATCACAGCTCAGGAATGATGTGCTACCAGCTGGATGCAAAACCAAGGTGTTTGTTCTGACTTCAGAGACTACTCGTGCCCTCACAGCCCCTGAGGATTGATAGGTGTGATTTACTGATTTAAGTAACCATTTGGGAGGGAAGTATGTAGAATATGTTTTACAAGATTGAAAATTAAAAAATCAAGCATCATTTCTAAGACAAAATCAAAACAGGAAAACACAGGTTTGAACATCAGGAAGAAGTAGGCATGACTGCATACACCTGAGGTCGGAAGACTTGTGGAGGTTGGAGGTAGGAGAATTGCCAGTTTGAGGCCAACCTGGGCTACACAGAGAGTTCTAGGTTAGCCAGACTGGGCTACATAGGAAGACACTATCAAGCAACAGCAGGAAGTGCAGAAAGGCTGAAAATTGAAACGTTTAGCTGAGGATTCAGGCCAGGCTCATCATGCCCCTCTAAGAAGTGAAACAGAACCCATATCCCCATTCAAGGGTGAGGTAGGTACCGCAAATTAAAAATAGATATTAGAGATTTGTATACTCTCCTCCCTTTTAAGAGGACAAGTGAGCCATGCTTTAAATGTGCTTCCGCAAGTGAGTTGGGTACAGACAAAGGCGTCTGGTAAGATCTTTCCTGGAAGGGCTTTGTGACCCCAGCGTAAACACAAAGGCTTTTCATTGTTGTAAACTCATGGCCTTGGCCACGTAATCCTCAAATGAAAAAGAAATGGGTAGACCCTGAGAAAGTACTTTGTATTTATAGTGTGTATATATATATATGTGTTATATTTTATATATTTACATTTTATATTTAAAACTACTGTATATTACTGTGTTATATGTTTTTATATTTTTACATGTTATGTTATATTTTATATAAATTAAACTTGTAGGAGATGGAGGAGGCCTTACGTCAGTACTTTAATCTTTAAAATGAGCTTTAAGTGGGAAAGCGTTTACACACATATAAACCTGCCCTTTAATGTGCACAGTTCAATGATTTTGAATGTGTTTACAGAGTTGCTTAGGTCCTTTGCCCATTCTGAGTTTAAGTCACTTCCATCGTCCTTGCAGAGATGGTGAAATGTGCTCATAAACATTCTCTATTCTCACCCAGCCCCAGGCAGCCACCGTCCTGCTGTCTGTTTCTTTGGCTCTTTTTTCTCCCCTTTTCCTTGTATGCCAGTGCCTTGTCATAAATGCCTAGGACAGCCAAAGCCGTCTGGCTGCCCTGTGTGGTGTTGAGGGCACCAGGCCTGCATTTCCTTCCTTCCCTCTCCCCCACCTTCTCTGTGAACTATCCTTCTAGTCCAAGCCAGCTGTGTTAAATATTAATTTGTTTCCTGCAGCTCTGTTGCCATAGTTTTACTTGTAATAAGTAGAGAGAGGTGAATGGTTAGTACGGGGACAAGGGAACTCATGGTTTTTCAGTTTCCACGAACTACCCCATCTGCCCTCTGATTGCCCCCAAGTGCATTGTCCCATAGTGGCCACTGATCATGCACCGATCAGCTCTGTGTGTGGTTTGTGGACTCAGTATGCCACTGCCCTTTCCTGCAGGTTCTACTTTAAGACATCAGAGCATTTGCTTACAGTCCAAAGTGTCTAGGCTTAATGTGTGATCCCTCTGGTCCCTTTAGAATTACATGTTGTCATGCAGCTGAAGCAAATTGCAGCTGGCCCAACCCTGGACCTATAGGCTGCCTATGAAACAAGATACCCCTCCCCCCTACCAAGGTAACAACTGGAGAATAGAAGTAAAGCCTTCCCTCCATGTCTGTGTTGACTTTTGGGCCAGTTCCAAAGGTCAACAGTTTCTCGAGACATTTTATGCTGGGTGTGTCGAGGTTTGTGTTTGGGGAATTATTATTGATTTGTTCTCTTGCCTTGAGCTGTCCCTGTTTATACACAGAGATAGACTCAGCATCAGTAATCAGGGCCACATCATAATTCTCTCTCCTAGTAGCTGTTTGAGCAATGCCCTCTCAGTTCCAGAGAGGATGGAGCTTAATGTCCTACAAGAGGCCTGTATCCCAAGGGAGTAAGCCGTGATCTAGGAAGTGGGTATAGGTAGTATGAAGATATTTAGCGCTGATTCCTTCAACATGTATTGAGTGCTCACTGGATGCTGGATTTCAGCACTGAGCACTGCCCTCTTGTTTAACATAGATGTCTGACTTCTCCCCTCTTCCACGCAGGGTTGGTCGGCGGCCTGTGCTGCTGTTTTCCATCATCTTCATCCTGATCTTTGGACTGACTGTGGCACTGTCAGTGAATGTGACGATGTTCAGCACACTCAGGTTCTTTGAAGGATTTTGCCTGGCCGGAATCATCCTCACCTTATATGCATTACGTAAGTAGGAACCGTCATGAGTCGCTACGCAAATCAGCCCGAGTATTGCTGCCTGCGAGGTTCTGGGCTAGTTGTTGGGGTGGTGGCACTTGAGACACACACACTTTGAAGCCTTTGTGGTTACAAAAAGGCTTCCAACTTGGGCTCAGTGCCCGCATCAAGGAGAATGGAAGTTTGCGTAATGATTTGGAGATGTGGGGATCAGCTCAAGCTGACATGGGGACTGCTGATTTCTCTGGAAGTTTCTGTGCACTTCAGAATGCACCGTTGGGTACCCCAGTCCTGGATCTAGCAGTGCATACTGAAGAACTATTCTATGTGGACTGCACTTGGCTATCCTGGACTCCTTGAGATCTTTTCTTCTTTTCTTCTACTTTGAGGTCATACAAAATCCACATTTTTAACATCCTTTTGATGTGACCGTAGGTGGTCTGGATTTGAACTGTCAAGCTTTAGTACTAGAACATTAGGTGGCAAGACTTGGTAGTGTTTGCTCTTTTGAAACAGGATGGAGCTGACAGGCTGTCCCCTAAGTGGGTGATATTAAAGGACTATGGCCTCTTAGGTTGCTGCTTCCTCCAAGGCTGTTGGGTTTTCCC
>CABHPH010149388.1:13208-51425 GCA_902168325.1 Peromyscus nudipes
GTATAATATTAGAGGGACCAGCCTTAATATTATACATCCCAGGAGCTAGGCACGAGAACAGAACTGAAGCTGTGTATAAAGGATGTTATGCCAGAGGAATTAAAGCAAGTAGACTATAGAGCTCGGTGTGCTGAGATTCTATTTCCTGAAAATAGTCCTCGCCGTTAGTAGTTCTCTCTCCTGAGCCCCTGGGATGTATAATATTAAGGCTGGTCCCTCTAATATTATACAAGAGGAAGTCCACTGAGACACTGGGCAGTATTCTGAGCACAGGAAACCTCAAAGCCCTCCACAGTGACACACTTCCTCTAACAAGGCCATACCCACTCCAACAAAGCCACACCTCCTAATAGTGCCACTCCCTGTGAGATTATGGGGGCCAATGACATTCAAACTACCACACTGTTTTATATAAATCTATTAGTAGCTGCAGCCATGCTTTTGTTTTTGTCTTCATCATTATTATTAATTTGTCACTGCTGGTATTCAATGGTTACAACCTAACACTACCTTTCTTTTAACCTATCCTACCATAAGATCATTTCTTCAAATCATTCTTTGTGTCCCACTACGTTCTTAATATAAAATCACTAGTATGTGTTTTGTTTTCTGTCTTTTTAATTCAAAAGGTTACATCCCCCAGAAGCACTCTGTGAAAACAGCCATGGTCCTGGCTTACCTGTCCCTCCCTCTTCCTGAGATCAATGGGGGTACTCATCTCATTTAAATCTTGTATTCTAATCTTGAAATATTTGTGTCTTCTAGGATAGATAACAATTTCAAACTATGACACAGGCATGCCAGCCAACTCCTATGACTGGAAATCCAAAGCTTCTCCAACTAGTGTGTCCAATAGGGAGAGTATCTCCCAGTTACCTGTTGACTGGCCAGAAGCTTGATGGAAAGCTTGATCATTGCTGTTTTAGTCAGGACTTTATTGCTGTGATGAAACACCATACCAAAAAGCAAGTTGGGGAGGAAAGGGTTTATTTGCTTACACTTCCAGATCATAGTCCATCATTGGAGGAAGTTAGAACAGGAACTCAAGCAGGCAGGAACTGGAGGCAGGGGCTGATACAGAGGTCATGGAGGGGTGCTGCTTACTAGCTTGCTCCCCCAGCTTTCTCAGCCTGTTTTCTTACAGAACCCAGGACCACCAGCCCAGGGAGGGCACCACCCACCATGAGCTATCCCCCCTCCAGTGTTCACTAATTGAGAAAATTCCTTACAGCTGGATCTTGTGGAGGCCTTTCCTAAACGAGGCTCCTTCCTCTCTAATGACTCTAACTTGTGTCAAGTTGACAGCCAAAACCAGCCAGTACAAGTACCCTTCCGCTCCCTTGAAAGATATGTTGGATGTCAACACTTGATGTCTTAGGGTTTCTGTTGCTGTGAAGAGACACCATGACCACGGTAACTCTTCCAAAGGAAAACATTTTAATGGAGGCTGGCTTACAGTTCAGAGGTTTTTAGTCCATTGTCATCATGGCAGGAAGCATGGCAGCACATAGGTAGACATGGTGCTGGAGAGGAGGAGCTGAGAGTTCTACATCTGGATTGGCAGGCAGCAGGAAGAGAGAGAGAGTGACATTGGGCCTGACTTAAGCATTTGAAACCTCTAAGGCTACCCCCAGTGACACACTTCCTCCAACAAGGCCACACCTATTCCAACTAGGCCACGCCTCCTAGTGGTGCCACTCCCTGGATACCAGGCATTCAAACACTATCTGGGTGTGTGGGAGGGGGAGAGCTTCTATTCAAACCACCACACTTAGGGAAGACTTGAGGATGGAGACTAGGAAACTGGGTCAGAAGGTTCTCGAGATTAACACGTAAAAGATGGCAGCAGTAGGAAGATGACCAACTTACCTGGGCCAGAGACAGAATATGGGGAGTGGAGAATCAAAGCCTGGAAGGACTCCAGGGCCCCAATAAAAGGTCAGTCCAGAGACCACGGAGAGAGGGCAGCCCTGTGCCCTGCCCTTCTGGACAGGGAGCTTTGCTCTTTGCTGCTGATTCAATAAGTACGTGGTTTTCACCTCTCCTGAAATGAGAGTATTCACTTTGTTTGCCTCTGATAAGAACCTGGAAACCTGAAGCGAATATGGAAATCAAAAACCCATTTCCCCGCTGGAGGGCTGGGGGTTTGAAATGATTTTTAGTAGCTTAGGATACGTTTCCATCCTCTTAGTTCAGAATGATCCGTTTAGACAAAAAACAAAGAAGCGGGGTTGCGTGGAGTGTGGGATGTTGGACAGATGGGCCCACAGCTTCAGATAAACAAGTCCAGGCCTGACCTTGAAAGTGTCTTACTTGGCTGGATAGGAGGGAAGGGGGCAGGGCAGGCCTTCTGGTGGAGAAAACTTTCACCAGGTCTTTGAATCAGTTAGGAGGGTGTGGGAGAAGTTGGAAGTTGGTCATCTGCCCGTTGGGGTCCATATAGCTCCTAGTCTCTCACTATGCCCCCCAATTAGATGTTATATCTTACACAAAACCAAAACAGAAATGGGCTACTTAGCAAGGATACCACAAATAGATTCAATAAGACAAATTGTCCTAACCATGTAAGAACAATATGTGTGTGTGTGTGTGTGTGTGTGTGTGTGTGTGTGTGTGTGTTTGTGTCAGGGGTCAGGGCCCGGGGGGGGGGGGGCAAGGTCTCTCTTTGTAGTCCTGCTGTCCTGGAACTTGCTATGTAGACCAGGCTGGCTTCAAACTCACAGAGATTCACCTGCCTCTGCCTCACAAGTGCTGAAATTAAAGGTTTGCGCCACCACCGCCCAGCTAAGAAATTAGTGGGAGTCTTCAAGGTCCCTTAAAAGACAAGCATGAACTGCTCTAGATAATGGTGTCTTTATAACACATGTGCCCATTTGTCTCACATAGATAAATAAAGTCGGCAAGTAAAAAAGAAATCCTAAGAGCCTATTTACTCTATTGCTGTAATATTCCAGGAAGTAAAACTACACCACCGCCCTTCTCTAACAAAGGACAGGCTCAATCTGAGAAAAAGGTTAGCACACACCTCCTTGCCATGGATATAAATACCTTCTGTCATTCACCGGCATGTCCTCTGGAAAGAAGTCTACCCTGCCTAGGCTGAACTCCAGTTATCCCCTGGAATTGCATCTATCTGTCCCTGCTGAGTCCTTACAGCCTCAGTGCCACTCTAAGAATCCTAGGATGCATTCTAACACAACTTAACCCCCCTACTTGCTACGAACAAGCAAAAACAAACAAGAAAACCTCTCAAAGGTCTAAGAAATAAAATCTGTCGGTTTGTTTTCAAAACTGCTTAGTGTGCTTTTAATTTCCCGTACAGATATTCCTGGACTTCTACTGGAGTCGGATGCTCTGACAACCCCTCACCCCCCAACTACTAAATTACCCCTCCCAGCCAAACTAGACATTTTGAGTAAAAAAATTATTAACCCCCTATACTTCCCTGCAAAGTCATGTGTCTGACAAGCGTTAAAATAAACAGGTTGTAAAATATTTGGACCCCCCCACAGTTTTTATTGAGGGGGAAAAAGGAAAGGTAAACCAGTGGAATGTAAGATTATAGCCTGATTACTCAATGAGGGAAAGTTTTAATCATGCGTTCAGGATTATTGAGATCATTTCCTGACTCAATCAGTGCCCTTACTTGACATTGTGGTCTGTGTCTGACCTTGCAAAGCCAAAACGTAACCCATCTCTAAGGGAGGTTGGTTATTCTTGCTAAAAGTCTCTTTGGACACATACAAAAAACACTGCTTCTATAGGGCAGAGTCCACTTCTAATTTATGTCTGGCCATAAGTTTTCTTCGTGGTTTGGCGTGCTTCCTTGCTTCCCTGTAGGCACTGACTCTTGCTTCAAGACACACCCAGTAATTAAGAACCTCACACTATTTTCCTTTAATCTAGTCCATCACCTGACTCCTTTTAAAATTTATATTTTCTGCTTTGCCGCCTTTTTGATATATAGCTCTACATGTAACTATCACTACATCTTGGGTGTGTTTTTTAATAGTCCAAGAGATCTCTCTTTAAGAGCTAAATGGCATAAGCAACTGTACTGCAAGGCTTACTGGCCCTTGGCATTCTACATCAGCGCGTACAACCCGTGCCATTATTAAAGAACCTTGACACCTTAACACCTAATGTAGACACCTTGACACCAGGGACAATGAACCCCGCAGTCCTCCAAGGTTTAAATACTGCGCTCTGTCCGTCAGACTCTGACTTATGTTTCCATGATTTAGTAACATTATAGTCTCTTGCACCCTAGAATAAAGAGGTTCTGCTAGTTTTGGGTGCTAATCTGAGAGGAAGTTATTTGAGCGCTTCATTTGCTTAACAAGTCTTGACCTAACAATGGGTTTAGACATTCCAGCAGGTAGAGAAACAAGAACTTCACTCTCACAGTTCCGACCTGTCACTCCGCCAGCTGAAGGAAAGGTTCCTGCCTCTTCTGTACCAGGCAGGTTGCTTTTTCTTTTAGTGTGCTGAGCTATCTTGTTACTAATAACCAAATAGTTCACACCACAGGCAACCAGGAACACCATCACTCCACGCCTCGCTGTCAGTTGTACCTTGGGTTCTAGTGGGGGGAAATTACAATGGCTGTGAAAGACCCAGAGGAACCCTTGTATCTTGATCATACCCAAACCCATCTCCCTCCTTCAACTACTCTAACCTCCAACATGGGGGTTGTCTATCTCCCTTCCGCATTCTGGGGGTTGGTTGGGTGGGTGGCTGGTTGGTTGGCTAGTTGGCTTTTTTAAAAATAACCCACTGCCTTCTGGAATGCTGACTGCCCTGTTTGAGTTGACCTTGTGCAACTCTTACATGAGTAATCAGAGCTGCAGTGAGTTCATGAGTATAATGGCCCGATCATTTATAGAAGACACATCATATTTTTTTTTTTAAAGATCCTGAAGATAGAAAAAAAAGTCTATTAGCAATGCATCCATTTCCCCGAATAACGTATGTTTTGCTCAGTTCATCTAGTTAAGAAAAAGTCTCTGGCGGGATGGAGGCTGCTGGGAGTCCTGGGGCACCTACCCAGCCCTGGCAGAACCCTGGGTTCCATCTCCTGCAGGGGGAGGGGAATGAGAAGAGTTGAGAGCTCTGGGCCTCTAAAGTTTGGATATTTGTCTTCTACCAAAGTACACACAAAGCCTTGAAAAGAATTCACCCGCAAAACAACTCTTAAAGTGATTTCTTCCTGATATTGACGAACTGTTCATCACTGAGCCAGTGGCAGTATCCTTAAGTCCTTAAGTCGTTCACGTGTTTTTGCTCTCATTGCAACATTTCCTTAGACATCCAGTCAGTGTCTGTGCTTGCTTGGAGCCAGCATCCCTCCTTCTTAGATTCCCTAGGCGGTGCAGTCCAGGACAGAGCCGGTAGTGTGCACCTGGCAGGCCAGGGACACTCACCCCTCCCATCCGCCTGCCCTCGGGGCGGAGCCAGAGCTCAGGCTATGTACTTAGACTCTGCCAGAGCCAGCGGTCCCCAGAGCGAGCTGCCTTCCAATCGCTGCGATGATCGGGGAGCTCTGGCTGTGGGTGTTGTGCGCCCTGCTGCCAGCCTTGTGGCTGCTGAGCTTCGTGCGCACCGATACTGACCTGATGCTGCTGTGGGCTGCGTGGCTGGGTCGGCGTCCAGGTGAGGACCTTCTATGATCTCCAGCTTCAAAGGGGGGAGTCCTGATCTCTGCTGGGTCCGGGTCCTCCCGGGCCACCTCTGGTTGTTGAAGTCTCAGTGATGCCAGCCTGAGCTTTGCCCAGGGTTGGGGGTCAGGGAGGAAGAGCAAAGGGGGCAATTTGGCGTTCTTATAGCTTGTCTTGATCTAGAGATGGAAAGTTTTCGCCTTCTAGGCTGGGAAACCTCTCCAGAGGTTGCCAAACTGCTCCCTAAGGAGAACATCCTTAAGACCTTGCCTAACCGGAATTCCAGAGATCCACAGCAGTATCAGACACTGTGGGGAACAGCGAACACTGCCATGCTAAGGTGCTTAATTGGACAAAGGCTCAGGGTCTCTTCATTTCAAAAGTATTTGCCTTAGGCTTCTCACTCTGCGAAGTTTTTAAGTGGAATCTTAGACAACCCACCCTTGGGCTGCTTATGAGCCTAGAAGCTCAACATAAAGGACCCAGGCGTTTTTTCTGAAGTAACATGATTTTTGCGCACTAGTGGGGATTCTGCCTGTTGCCTTTTGGTCTGTGTCTTGCCTCATGTTCGATGGGTCTATATACCTGCGGGTTAAACACCTATATGGTGTGGCTAAACACATGCTGTGTGCTCTGTAGACAGTGTGCTCAGCGTTTCCCAGCTCCCGATCTCCACTCAGTTCAGCACAACTCTAGAAGCTGCTTGGCAAACAGAGGGATCACATCCCAATGAATGACATGGCATGCTCACAGGTAGACTTCGGATCCTTAGAATTCAGCCAAATTTTCCTACTCTCTTACGACAGAACCCAAAGTATGTTGTGACATTTGTTTGGAAGTGATAGCTCAGATGACAATGTTTTCTATGCTAAGTGGGTGAAAATTGGCTGGGAGGGTCTGGGGGAGGGCAGGACAGGACTGATGATATGTTTTTGCCTTCCTGCCTTCCTGCCAAACTCACCCCTACAGGCCAAAATCTTACCACTGGATGTTTCATTTTTGGGGGGCATAACTTGTGCAGACTTGTCAGCCAGTGCATAGAAAAACTTAGGGGCACAGATGGCTGTGCTAGGTGAACTTTCTCTGTCAAATGAAAAGATCTGACACCACTTTCTTATTTGATAATAGAGCCTTCTCTTGATCAATCGCTTTGATTAATAATTTCTGGTGCCAAAGCCTCGTGGGTGTTTCATGTTGGGTGGTTTTGTGTAAACTTGGACTTAGAGAAGGAAACAAAATCATTTTTTTAAGTTATGTAATTCTACAAAAGTCATTCAAACCATCAAAAGAAAAATTGTTGATTAACAGTTACAAGATCAGGAAAAATGAATTATAAGACATTAGTTTAATTAGATATAGTGTCAGGAGTCATTTAGAAACAAGACATAAAATGTTAATAGCTTTTAAATTTAATTCAGTCTTAAAAATCAGTCATTCATAAACGTACATTGACAACAGAGTAAGTTTCATCAAATTTCCTTTATATATGTATACACACACACATATATATATTATATATATGAAAGCATAGTTCTATGTACAGAATATAGGTGAATAGATCATGCATTTGTGGAATTAAAATTTCATGGAAGCAGTTTTAGGGAAAAATGTCTCAAGTAAACTCAGGGTGGGATGAAGGTTGAAGAAAATAATACAAAGAACACAGAAAGAGACACAGATTCCTAAAGCAGCATAGACTGGGATATGGACATGGTTTATGAGGATTTTAAAAGGGGGAAAAAAATCTTCCTTTCTCTAGAAAGTAAAATACGAAATTCTAGAATACAAAAGGATAAACAGTAAAAAGCCCAACACTCTCCCACCCTAGCCTACTTCATTTCTGCCTCTTTTGAAACCTTCTGGAAAGAGTTTCTGCATCCCCAAGCCTGAATCTCACTGGTAAAATTGAAGGTTTGTTTTCAGTGATGAATACGGTTGGCATTTCTTCAGTGCCAACTTAATGCTCTGAGAGTTTTGCAGCTTTAATTTATTTCGCCAACAGTCCTGTGAGGGATGGTTTATTATTTGCTCTACAGTTGGGAGAACTGGAGACCCTGAGCGTACACTCAGGACATGCAAACTGCTGTGCCCTGCCATGGAGCTGGAAGTTGAGCCTTGAGCAGGCTCCAGAGATGTTCTGTTCACAAGGCAGAATTTATTAAAATTCCTTTGGTGAGCCAGTTTGAAACAGCACACTAGATCCCAGATTTCAACACCTCTAAACCCAAATCAAAATTGGAATATATGTGATATTTTGTTTGCTGATTTGGGTCAAATCCCACTTGGTTTAAAAATACTTCTATTAATTTTTTAGGAATTAATTCCATGCATATGATGTATTTTTATCATATCCATCTTCCATCCCCTAGCTTCTCCCAGATCCACCCCATCCTTCCCCAACTTGATATTATCTTTCTCTTTGCCTTCTTTTGTTTGTTCTCTCTCCTCCCAACCCTGCCCCAACCCACTGAAGCCAAAAATCTGTGCTTCTCATATATATATGGGCATGGGACCACTCACTTAAGCCTGGTTGACCTCCCATGGGCCCATATCTTTAAAGAACACTGACTGACCCTTCCCCAGAAGCCATCAGCTTTCACTAACATGTAGACGAATTTCTAAACAATCTTATTAAATAAGAAACACAGATCCAAATACAGGGGTAATAGCCGAAGAGATCAGAGAAATAGCGAATAGCCACAACTAGCCTTAGCTTACTACAGCGCAATAGCTTGCCCAGAGAGAGCTTCTTCCTGTCTAAACTGCGCTTTTATTGCCTTCCTGTTCTGCCTTCTCATTGGTTCTAAGCCCAGACACATCACTTCCTCTTCACTGCCTATCTGTACAGGCCTCCAGTTCTCTATGGTTGGTACTAGAATTAAAGGCACATGTCACCACGCTTCGCTGTGTCCTTGACCACACAGAGACTCTATCTGCAATGTGATCGGATTAAGGGCATGTGCTACTGCCGCCTGACTTCTGTTTATGGCTTGATGACTCTGATCTCCAGGCAAACTTTATTAACATACAAACATCACATTTCAGCACAAATAAAATACCACCACACTAGCACCCCAGGATGGAGGCACATGAACCCCTTCCACGCTTTAATGTTGACTGATCTTGTTGTTTAGGCCTTGTGCAGTCAACCTCTGATATTCCTGAGTGCACAGGTCCTATCGCACATAGAAGACAGCTTCTGTTCAGGTCCTTCTGAGACCTCTGTTTCCTATAATCTTTGTCTTCTCTTCCTTGATGGTCCCTGAGCCATGTGGATAGGTTTGTTTGTTTTAAGTTGGGGTCTCATGTAGCTCAGTTTAACCTCAAACTTGCTCTGTATCTAAGGAAGGTAAGCTTTGAGTTCCTGATGTTCCTGACTTCACCTGGAGTGCTGGGATTGTAGGTGTGTGCCACCACAGCCAGCTTGTATAGTGCTGGGGGTTGACACCAGGGCCTAGTACATGCTAGACGAGAATTCTACTGGCTGAGGCACAACCAGTGCCCCCACGACTCTGAGGTGTTTTTTTTTTTTGTTTTTTTTGTTTTTGTTTTTTTTTTGTTTTGTTTTTTGGTATTTCGAGACAGGGTTTCTCTGTGTAGCTTTGCGCCTTTCCTGGAGCTCACTTGGTAGCCCAGGCTGGCCTCGAACTCACAGAGATCTGCCTGGCTCTGCCTCCCGAGTGCTGGGATTAAAGGTGGGCGCCACCACCGCCCGGCCTAACTCTGACGTTTTTAAAGACAATCATCGCACAACACTGTGTATTGTTTGGATGTTGCATCACAGGTGCCACAGTAGAGAGAGAAGCTCACCAAGATGCTGAGCCTTCATTTTCCGACGGAGCAGAGGGGTACAGCCTTCTTGGAAAAGACTGACACCCAGCTAGCTCACTCCAGTTACTTTATTACTATATACAGAAGGTTAATAGGGGCTGGGAAAGATTCCAACTACCAAAGTCACCTTGCTCTTGCTGCCCGTGAGAGCAGACACCCACATAAAATTAAGGCAATGCTGTGGAATGTCTTTCTATATGCTGTGAATATGTGTTGCTCTGGTTGATAAATAAAGCTGCATTGGCCTATGGCAAGGCAGCTTAGAGACAGGCTGGAAATCCAGGGGGAGAGACAGGAAAGAGAAAGGTAGAGGCAGGAGGAATGCCAGCCTGCTGCCCAAGGAACAACATGCCAGCAGACTGGTAAGCCTCAGAACACGTGGCAAAACATAGATGAATAGAAATGGGTTAATTTAAGACATAAGAGCTAGCTGGCAAGAGGCTGGCCATAGACCATACAGTTTGTAAGTAATATAAGCCTCTGTGTGTGGGTCTGAGCAGCTGTGGGACCACAGGTGAGACTTATTTGTCTGGACCGTGGGGGGCCAGGCAGGACCGGAGAAAACTTCCAGCTACAAGGCAAGCCATAATCAAAAGTAAGAACTCCAGGTCTGCCAGGCGTGTCTGAGGACCCAGGTCAGTGCACCTGCAAGCTGTCAAGTAGCACCAAGTGCACACTCTCCAGAGAGACAATTCTTCCAGGTTTAAACAGTCTTAAAACAATTTCTCAGACTCTACTGATTAACCCAAACATAGCAAAGGCTTCGCTGAAACATTTCTTTCAAAGCCCGACACAAAGTCTCTGCTATGCATTTCACTTAAAGGCTTTACTTACATATCACTACAACTGTGGTCTAAGTTTCAGAAGGACACCACATGTCTAAGTTTCAGAAGGACACCACGTTTCAGAAGGAAGTTTCCTTTTCCCCAACACCACCCCCTGCCTTTTGTGTGGCTACTGTATCATTTTGGCAGTCTTTCTAGGGACAGAAAGGCTTGGGGAACATGAATCACATTTCTGCTCTATACAATACATCTTGTATGAACTACTACATCCTCCTAAGATGACAGCATGTACATTGGGGACTTGTTTATAATATGATATTGCCTGAAAGATATCAGATATGATTAACAAAAGAAGAAAATACTACTTTTAAGTGCAGGATGATCATATCATACCATTGACTAGAATTTGGTAAATCCAGATCCTTACCAACAACTCTACCACAAAAATTTGGAGTAACAGAGCTGAAAACTGGATGGAATCCAATTATGTAACCTGAATCTCTCATTAAAAGGGTAAGACAATTGAGTCCAGCAATTAGTTTCTACTTAGCAGCTTTAATTTTTATCAAATAGATACTGAGAAATAGAGTCTTAGTCAAATGAAACTATTGGAGTTAGAATAAAGTCTGAAAAACTTACCAAGAATTTTGAAATATACAAAATATTGGATGGGTAGGAAACATATTTGTGTGCTTTTTAAGAAATCGTAGGAGATTTGAAATTTTAAGTTCTGCATAATAGGTTGTCATATTTAAACCATTTAAACCATATGACATGGTTTAAAGTTTCTTTATTCATTTTTTGTTTGTTTTTTATTTTTCAAGACAGGTTTTTCTCTACATATCCCTGGCTTTTCTGGAACTCACTATGTAGACCAGGCTGGCCTTGAACTCACAGAGATCCACCTGCTTCTGCCTCTCAGGTACTGAGGTTAAAAGTGTGCACCACCAGCCGAGCAGTGGTGGTGCATGCCTTTAACCTTGGCACTCAGGAGGCAGAGGCAGGAGGCCTACAAAGCAAGATCCAGGACAGACACCAAAACTACACAGAGATACCCTGTCTCAAAACAAAACAAAACAAAACAAAACAAAACAAAACAAAACAAAACACAAAAAGAAAGAAAAAAAAGAAGTGTTGCTGGAGAACTTCTCTCCAGCTCCCAAGTCCCGCCCGTCTCCGAGCCCACTTATAAAATAAACACATAGACGCTTACATTATTTAAACTGCTTGGCCATTAGCTCAGGCCTATCATTGTCTAGCTCTTACTCTTATATTTAGCCCATTTCTATTAATCTCTACTTTGCCATGTGGCTCGTGGCTTACCAGTACTTTACATCTTCCTTCTCCTCGCTGTGGCTCCAGCCAGTCTCTCCTCTCACCTTCCTGTTTCCTCTCTTCTCTTCTCTGTTAGTCCCGCCTATACTTCCTGTCTGGCTACTGGCCAATCAGTGCTTTATTGATACAGAGTGATATCCACAGCAAAGAAGTGTGCACCACCACCGCCACCCAGCTAGTTTATTGTTTTGCTTCTCTTTGATGTATGAGTATTCCTATCCCACGCATGTTCCTGGAACTCTCCTTTTTCCTCCACAGAACAGGCGCTGACTTGTGGCATGGTGGTGTGGGTGACCGGAGCATCCAGTGGCATTGGCGAGGAGCTGGCTTTCCAGTTATCTAAACTGGGCGTCTCTCTGGTGCTGTCAGCCAGAAGGGTGCAGGAGCTGGAGCGGGTGAAGAGACGGTGCCTGGGTGAGTCAATTCCCGACAGCAGCTGTGCACCCTGGAAGTGAGAATCCAAACTCAAGTGCAGCTTCGGGAAGTGAGGGGAGGTGGGACTGTCCCGTGCAGCCCGCGCTGCCTCCAGAGCGTCGTGTGCACGGCCTGCCTCCTCTTCTGTTACCCCTTAAACAGCTGCACTTGCCTGGCGTTTCCTTCTTTTCGGCTGTCTTTCTACCCTCATTTTTGTGCAGATTCTCTCCACTTCTCTCAATGCTGGTTAATGATCAAATGACTTAAAACCTGCTTGAGGGGGAAAACAGTGACCATTGGAATACAGCTCAAGGGGCAACCATACTATTTTTGCTGTCTTTGAATTTTAATGTAATCGTGTTCAACTAGAAAGGAGGCTTATTGTTACCTACAGAGCATCTTGTCCCTAAATTGAAATAATTTTGAATTTTTCCCCAGAATATATTTTTGGATGACTTCTTTTTCTTTTCGTTGTTGACTTTTCTGGCGGAGCTAACTACCCAGCAATGAGAGTTTGTTGTCCTGTCACAGCTCAAGGAGGTCACATACTTCTCTCATGATCCTGCTTTCAAAGGCCCTGGCACCCGTGGCTAGTGCTGGTACTTGTGATGATCTGCCTTACCTTGTACTTACTGCTTTGGTGGAACAAAGGGCATATTCTGACCGTTCTTAGCTGGCTTCAGGGTGAATCAGGAGGTATAGCCTTTTTGTTGCTTTTAAAAAATGTTTTACATTTTTGAAAGGTTTCATACAACTGTATTGTATGTTGAATGTATTCCCTATGTCCCCACACCGTTCCTTCCTCCTCCCCCACTTTCCCGTTAGTCCACTTTCTGCCCCGAGACAGTTTTACGTCTGCTTTCATGTCACACACACACACACACACACACACACACACACCCCTTTATATCTGTTCTTTATTTCTAGTTTTATTTCATTATCTTCTGTTAAAATACAAGAAGGTCTTCTGAGTTTTTAATATCAGTTAAGACCATTTCAGGGGTCTAAAATGTTATCTGTATTTAGAGAAAGTATGATGGGCATCTAATAAGCATGCATATTCCACAGCTAGTAGGTGGAATGGCCTGCAGAAGCACATCAGTTTTATTTGAGGTTTGCTTGCAATTTCTTTCTTGTCTTTTTTGGGGGTCTGAATGATCTTTCTGTTGACAGTGGGGTATTAAAGTCACCCACTATTATTTTATCTGGACCTAGCTTCCCTTTTATGTCCTGTTATATAAGATTATATACCCCCTTATTCAGTTCATAGATATTTACACTGCTCTGTCTTTGTGATGTATCATCCCTTTTAGATTATAGTAATCTTCTTATTCTAATCTTGGTTCAAGGATCCTTCATCAGTTACATACTGTCTTAGTCAGTGCTCTATGCCAGGAAGAGGCACCATGACCAAAACAACTCTTGTAAGAGGAAGCATTCAGTTGGGACTGGCTTACAGTTTCAGAGGTTTCGTCTATTGCCATCATGGCAGGAAGCATGGCAGCGTGCAGGCAGATGTGGTGCTGGAGAGGTAGCTGAGAGTTCTACAATATGATTCACAGGCAGCAGGGAGTGAACTGGCTTCTGAGACCTCAAAGCCCATCCCCTAGTGACACAGCTCCTCCAACAAAGCCACACCTCCTCCAACAAGGCCACACCTCCTAATAGTGCCACTCTCTATGGGCCTATGGGGACCATTTTTTATTCAAACCACCACATACATATAACTAATGTTTGATTTTAGGTCACATTATTTTCCTGACTCCTCTCTCTCTCTCTCTCTCTCTTTCTCTGTGTGTGTGTGTGTGTCTTTGACAGTTTGTGTGTTTCTTATAAAAATGGTTGGATCTTGTTTTTTTAATCCAGTAAGGTGATGTGCATCTTTTTAGAGGGATTAAGGGTCATTATTGAGAGGGTTGTCTTCATTAGTTCTTGAAATTTGGTCATTTGTTTTCCTCGTTGTCTCAATTCTTGTCTTTCCCCTTTGTTTGCCTTAGTTATTTGCTGGTCTACTGAGCTGGATGTGACTGATTCTTTTTTAGTTCTTTTTTTGTTCATCTGTTCTTTCCAGGAAGTATACTGTGTTGCTCTCACTGATTGAGATTATCTTTTTTTGTCCTCTGTGTATAGGATTCCTTCAAGCTTCTTTTGCAATGAGGGCATGGTACTCAGGAATTGATTTAATTTGTGCCTATCCTAAGAGGCCTTTATTTTGCCATTAAGATGTCATTTCTGGATATGGCAATCTTCATTGCTAGTTATTACTTTCATGATGCTAAGCATCCATGCTTCTGACGTCTAGGGACTCTGCTGAGAGGACCAATGTTATCCTCCTGTGTTTACCCCTGTAAGTAAGTAGAAATTTTCCCCTCGCGGCTTTTAATGTCTTTTCTTCATTTTGAAGTTTTAGCATCTCGACTACAATGTGTCAGGGGGAGGTGTTTCTCTGCTCATGTCTTCTTGGGGTTCTAAGGACTCTTGGTCTTGAATGCCCGTTTCTTCCCTAGATTTGGAGTGCCTCTCTAGTTCCTTGAATAGATTTTTTATAGCATTAATTTTTGTCTCAGATCTTTCCTCTCCCCCACAAATTCTTAGGTTTGATCTCACGTTTTGGACGTTGTAGTCATGTTTCATGTTTTTTAAAATTTATGTTTGAATGTGGCAGGCATTACCCCCACCTTTACTTTTACCCCTCTGTTCTTTCTTCCACTTGGTCTGGTCTACTGGGAGTGCGTTCCACAATGTGCTTTTTCTTGGCTTAACTGACGTTCATTTTTGACATTTACCTCTTGGTTTTTGTCAGCATCTCAGATGCTTGTCTGAATTTCTCACTCTTGCTGATGTCTTTTGCTTTTCCATTGCTGACTTTATATAGGATGGTATAATTTTAAAAGAGTATATAATAATAGAATTAGGTAAATGTAAGAAGAGGAATCCAAAGAAAAACACAATGCTTATTTTTTATGAAAGTGAAATATTGGGGTTGGAGAGATAGCTCAGCGGTTAAGAGCACTGGCTGCTCTCCAGAGGACCCAGGTTCTGTTCCCAGCAACCACATGGCAGCTCACAATTGTCTGTAATCCATCTCAAAGTGAGTTGACACCTTCATACAGACATAAATATAGGCAAACACCAATGCACATAAAATAAAAATGACTAAAAAGACAGATACCCCACTCTTCAAAAAGAAAAGAAAAGAAAGAAAAGAAAATATCAAAAATACTAAATGTACAGTGAAAAGAAAAAAGAAAAGAAGCAAGTACTTAAGGATGAAAGATGGTATGGTGGTTTGGAAGAAAATGGTCCCCAAAGGGAGTGGCACTATTAGGAGGTGTGGCCTTGTTGGAGTGGGTGTGGCCTTGTTGGAGTGGGTGTGGCCTTGTTGGAGTGGGTGTGGCTCTGTTGGAGTGGGTGTGGCCTTGTTGGAGTAAGTGTGGCCTTGAAGGGAGTGGTCACTGTGGAGGTGGGCTTTGAGGTCTCATATGTGCTCAAGCCACACCCAATGAGACAGACCACTTCCTGTTGCCTGTGTAAGTTGTAGAACTGTCAGCTACTCCTCCAGCATTATGTCTGTCTCACACTGCCATGTCCCACCATGATGATAATGGACTGAACCTCTGAACTGGAAGCCACCCAATTAAATATTTTCCTTTATAACAGTTGCCTTGGTCATGGTGTCTCTTAACAACCATAGAAACCCTAAGAGAGATGGGGTATGGGATATCTCTTTCCTTGGGCCTCTGAAGTGTAGTCTGCTAGGTGCAGGGAAGGGACAGAGTCTTGAAGTTGGAACCTCTTATCTTCTCTACCAAGTAGACTGGTGCTAACCACAAGTCATGTGGCAGATGTCTAACAGAGCTTTCTTCCTTGTTGGAGCTTCTCTTTTCATACCAGGACCATCAGATGGCTGCTTAAAGCTTTGCAATCTGTGAACATACAGCTGGTCCCATGCTACGTAGACTCCCCAGTCAGTTAACTTTGGAGTGACTTTATATGCAGGACATGTCTCCTGGCTTGTGTGAGGCTCGAGGAAGGGAACAGAACACTGACTGGCATCTGTTCAGGCTGTCTAGTCTCCACGCTTCATTAATCACTTCCTTAAAGGCTTGGGAGAGAGTTCTGTGGTAGAACACCTGCTTAGCATGAGTGAGGCCATAGGTTCAATCTCTAATTCTGCAACATAACAAAATACACTTCTTAGTGTCTGGCTGTTATATATAATTCAGCAAAGGGGCTCTGAATTTCTACCTAATCTAAATGTTACTCACTGACTTTGGAACTGTGCGAGAGAGCAACTAAGTGTTGAGGGGTGGGGATTGAGTACTGTTGTAATGTGCTTCTTGGCTGGTATGAAGTTCTGGGTTCAGCTGCCAAGTCAAAGAAAACAGAAGACTAGCAATGATACTTTGTGAGAGTGTTTCAAAACAAACATAACTCTATACTTCTAAATGCACTGTGGTGTTTTTTTTTCTTTTTCTGTAGGATAATCTTTATTTTGCCAGAGTTCTTTTACAAGTTCCACTAGATCCATTCATCCCTTTTGGAAGGTTCAGGGATAGACTTGGAGAACAGGAAAGAGCTTGATTGAATTGTAGCATGACTTTCTCACTAAAGTATTGATGTGTCTTAATTTTAGAGAACAGCATTTTAAAAGACAAAGATATACTGGTTTTGGCCCTTGACCTGACTGACAGAAGTTCCCATGATATGGCTGTGAAAGCTGTTCTCCAGGAGTTTGGTAGAGTAAGTAGCAGTTTTTGTTGATAGAGTATGCGTTATATCACTATTCCCAGCTTGGTGAAAATTGTCAGAGATTCTTGTCTGTGGTGTCTCATTCAAAGAGATCCAGGCACAGGGGATGCATTAGTGGGACAGGGCTGTCACTTGGACTTCTTGATCTCTGGGTCTTGGACTTAGGTCACTAGTATTTTTCTTGCCTTTTAAACTCTCAATTCCTATTGAAGGCAAAAAGAGCTAAAAATTCACCACAACTTTGATATTTATGAATTTCGCTATATTTTGTGAAATATTAATTAAACTGAATAGGTGAATTGTGTTGATTTTATCTCCTTTTATTGTTTGCTTGTGTTTTGTTTTGTTTCAAGACAGGGTCTCACTATATAGCTCTGACTGTCCTGGAACACACCATGTAGTCCAGGTTAGCCTTGAACTCACAGAGCTCTGTCTGCCTCTGCCTCCCAAGTGCTGGGATATAAGGCTTGAGTCACTACACCTGGCTTGATTTTATCTTTTTATGTTGACTTTAGAAATGTAACATTGCTCTACTGAAAGCTCAAATTAAGAACATAATGCTATCTCTAGGAATTCCATTAGTCCATTTGTAGACCATCTCTACAAAGTCCTCTTTCTGATTTTATTGAACTAGATTGACGTTCTGGTCAACAATAGTGGAATAGGCCATTGCTGCTTTGCTGTAGACACCAACCTGGATGTCTTCAAGATGCTAATAGAGGTGAACTACTTAGGGACGGTGTCGTTGACCAAGTGTGTTCTACCGCACATGATGAAGAGAAAGCAAGGAAAGATCGTGACTATAAGTAGCCTCGCGGGAATTGGACCTGTACCACTTTGCAGTGCATACTCTGCCAGCAAACACGCTCTTCGGGTAAGGCTGCTCGAACCCAACTCTGTTAGTATTGCCCACGATGTACATGAGGGAATCGTCCGTCATTGGGTGAGGTCTGTGGCACTAAGGGGCCACAGAAAGAGAAGACCTTTGAGAGGACAGCACCAGTAAATGACCAACAATATTTGAGCTGCATATGCTTCTTACTTATTCAACAGATTTTTTATGGTGCGCCTGCATGATGCTGCACTCTGAGATGAATTCTGGGGAGAAAGATTGTTTCGGCTCTAGCAGGCATAGATTGTATATCGCCTGACCTCTTTTTCTACTGCATTTTTCACAGCAATCTGTGAGCTCTCTTATCTGGTCTAACTGTCTGTATGACCACCGGATGATTGATCCTGGGCTACATATCCCTCCTAGGGAAACATGGACTTTATTCATTCTGGTTTCGTGGAAAGAAGAAAAATCTGATCAAGGCAAAGACTAGGAGAAAAGCCTGACCTGTTTTATCTTAAGAGTAATAAATATCAGAACGGAATGATTCTTACATCGGCTTAAGAGTAAAACTAAAGACATGATAAGGCCAGTGATTAAGGAAACATAAAATTTAATTCATCCCATTATAAGTTAACCCTTCTCCCCCTGCTTTTTTTTTTTTTAATTAAGTCAGGATCTCATTCAGCATGTTAGCCTCAAATTCTTAATGTATCCAAGGTTGGCCTTGAACTCCTGGTCCTTCTGCCTTCAGCTCCCAAATGCTGGGATTATAGGCATAGGCCAACACACGTGACTGGAAAGTAAGTTTCAGTGGAATATTTTACCATTGGAATTGTATGATGGAGTGGTTTAGGTCACACAGTTCCATAGAAACTGAAGATGTGGTCCAATAGGACTCTCTTCTGCCACACAGCGCAGACAAGTGCCTAGTGATGAAGGGCTGCGGCTGGGATGCTGTCCTCAGATTCAGTAAAGGGCTGCCAGGCAACCTCCCATCGAGTTAAGCACACTTTAGGCAGGCAGGTATAGGGGAGTGTATATCCCGTCTGTTGAGACCCAGGCTTATAAGACATGAAGAATACCTTTTGTAAAAGAGAGGGGGAGGGGGAGAGGGAGAGAGAGAGAAAGAGCCGCCTCACCTGTTCCCAAGGCTCTGTCTTAATTGGATTTAATCAGCTGGCAAAATGTGCCCAGTTTACAGGCCTGTGAGATAGTGTAGCTGATAAAATCACTTGCCCTGCAGGTTTGCTTGGGTCACCTCAGTGCTCAAGGTAGAGGAGAGAACCAACTACCCAAAGCTGCTTTCTGACCTCCACATGCATGCGGAAACATGCGCGCGCAATCACACACACACACACGCACACACACACGCACACGCACACACACACGCACAATTATAAGTCCAGTTTTTGAAAATGTGGCTGAAGACTTTGTTAGTTGCAGCAGTGGTTTGGTGGGTGAACACTGAGGTCAGTAGGTTTGTAAAAAGCACGTTTTCCTTCTCAGTTCCCAGGAAGTTTTAGAGTGAATTTATCACTGGAGTTTATACACCATCCTTGATAGGGTTTTACACACAGAGGGTTCAGTGCTCCTGGGCTGGCTGATTGGTGGCGCTTTCTTTTGCTACAGACCAGAAGAGGCTGAAGGTATGGGGGTTTTCCATACCCTCACAGGTATTTTGTTTTGGTCCACCTCTGGGTCATCAGTCTCTGAGCGCAGAAGTCTTCACCAAACCTGAGCTGTGTGGTGGGGGGAAGATGTCACATTTACTGCCCTCAAACCTTTTAATGTTACTGAATCAGATATGGATGCCCCTTCGGTAAAGAGTGATAGAATGGGCTGGATGTTTATGTTCAGTGTAGTTAAGAACAACACACACCTTTGTACTCCTACTTGATTTGGCTAAAACCTCCTTCCCTTTTACCGTGAAAAGCAGACACTTGCAAAGTATCTTAAGAAAACAAATACACTACAGAAACCACTTGAAACCTTTTTCTGCTCTGCTTCTGTAAACATGCCTAACCACAAGGAAGCTGGCCCTGAAATTCCAAGGCCATCTGCAGAGGGTCACATAGATCACACTTGGAATCCAACAACATCCCAACAGTTAAAAGTAACCAACGCTGAAGACTTATCAATTCTATGGGCATCTATAAGCCAGGGCTCAGTCTCTCCGAAGATCACAATGAGTTCTCCAACCCCCACAACTGCTGCTTGTATTTTCTAGAACCTGCTTTCTCAAACACCTTGAGTAAACAGTTTAGTCGTTCCATTAGCTGGCCTAGTGTTAGAACAATGCGGTGGTCTGGGAATAATAGTTCCTACTTTAGAAACAGATGAGGAGAAACAGATCTCTGTTTATTCACAGTTGGTTTACAATCTCCAGTATCTTTAAGTCTGGAAGGTCTAGCTAGCTATTCTTTTTTGCATATAATATTTTTTATCAAGTTTTTAAAAAAGAATTTCATGCATGCAGACAAATGTATTCTCATCATATGCAGTCCCCGTTCCTCCCCTTGATTCCTCCAAGATCATTCCCATACTCCCCAATTTCTTGTGCTTTCTTTCTTTTTTTCCTTTTTTTTCCTTCCTTTCTTTTTTCCTTCCTTTCTTTTTTCCTTCCTTTCTTTCTTCCTTCCTTCCTTCCTTCCTTCCTTCCTTCCTTCCTTCCTTCCTTCCTTCCTTTCTTTCTTTCTTTCTTTCTTTCTTTCTTTCTTTCTAAAATAACTCACTGAGTCCAATTTGTTATTTACAAGAAGCTTCTCTGATGAGGTCTGAGAGCTGTACCAATCTATGGATATATATACAAAATATGCACTGGGCTGGGAGGTGGTGGCGCTTGCCTTTAATCTCAGCACTCAGGTGGCAGATGGATCTCTGTGAGTTTGAGGCCAACCTGGTCTACAGAGCGAGATCCAGGACAGCCAAGGCCACACAATGAAACCCTGTCTTTAAAAACCAAAACAACAACAAAACGCAAAATGTGTATTGGTGTGTTTTGCCTGAATTTATGTCTATGGACCAGGTGTGTGCCTGGTGCTTGCAGAGGCCAAAAGAGTATGTCAGATCCTTTGGACTGGAGTTACAGATGGTTGTGAGGTACCACATGGGTACTGGGAATCCAACCAGGATCCTCTGGAAAAGCAGATAGTGCTCTTAACCACTGAACTGTCTCTCCAGCTCCTAGAGATATAAATTTAGAGGGCAATTTGATACTATGTCCATATAGCAAAATAATATTAGTAGGTTCACTCCTAGTCTAGCCTTTAAAAGAAGTCAGTCAGAAGGCAATCACATTGTAATCATGACTAGCTATGCACTAGCCATCAGACAAAATTTACTTCATGAAAATTAATTCACCATTTAAAATGGTAATATAAATCGAAAACTGGATTTATCTATGGTAGTTATTGTAAGGTTCTATTCCTGTTTTTTGCCTTTTGCCCCAGCTTTTTTTTTTTTTTTAAAAAAAAACCTCGTCTTTTAAAATCTATCCAGGGAATAAAGAGATGCCTCTCTACTCCTCCCAGGGATGCTCTGTCAAACGTACACATTTTTGGAGTGGGGGAATGAAGATTGCTATGAGGAGGGCATATGGGGGTCTTCAGAGAAAAGTCTAGTTCCTGCTTGTCTGCTGTAGAAGCTCTGGTGTCAAAAGTTTACTGCTAGCATCCTTTGAAACCCTGGGATCGGACAAGACCTGAGAGTACCGGCTTTGGCTGTTCACGGTCCATGGCCTGTGTATATACTATCTGTCCTTTATTCAAGCATTTTAGAATATAGTCCCTCAAATCATGAGGCTATGAAATGAGACCTGTATCTATGTTTAATTTCCTTTTTCTTTTCTTTTCTTTTCTCGCCTGCTAGGGGTTTTTCAATACCCTCCAAACTGAACTTTTCAACTATCCAGGTATAACAGTGTCTACCATTTACCCAGGACCTGTGCATTCGAATATTTTCAAGAATTGTTTAACTTCAGATGTTACCAAGGTAAATGGTTAACAAATAGTTGGAATATTTTACTATTTATCCCACAGTGTTGAGTCATTTAGGTCAGGGTCTCTGCTAGAAGGACTTATGAATTAGCTGCATAACTTAGATTGTGATGAGACATGCTAAATTTAGCTGGCAATGTTTGGCTTCCAGGTTTTATAAGGCTAATGAGATTGTTACAGTATCAGTTCTAAGTTGGCTGGCCTGTCCACCGCTGTAATAACTGTGTAGTCGGTAATAAAATCCCCTTTACCTTCTTCTTTCTCACCACAGATGGGGGGGGGGCTTTTCATATGCTTTTTGAGGTGATAACAATCATTAGCCACAGTAGTAAAGAAAATGAGGAACTTTGACTTTTCAATTAGCCAGAACGATCTCAGCCAGTCTGTACATGCTTGCTATGAGGGACGGTGGAGCACCATGGAGGTTTGTGACTCCTGCTAACACCTGGAGAGACTTGTAACAGGTGCAAGGCCCCACATTGCGTGGGCCTCACTGGCACCCGGCCTTTGACTCCTTCTTAACATTTCTGTGAAAGAGCTTGATAAATCTTCAGCATCCATTTTATTTTAAATTTTTAGATTTTAGGGATTAAAGCAGACAATATTTCCAAGATGGCAACGAGCCGCTGTGCCCGGCTGATACTAATCTCCATGGCCAATGACTTGAAGGAAGTCTGGATGGCTAAGCAGCCTGTCTTGTTTATGACATATGTGTGGCAGTACATGCCAATCCGGGACTGGATATTTTCAAGGAAGACATGGAAGAAAGTTGTTGGAAACTATAGTGCGGAAATGGTAAGTGACTTTTTTTTTTTTCTAGCAGTATGTATTCATCTTGCATGAAAACACAAAGTCTTCAAAGACTTTAGAATGGTTTTTGCTGACTTCTAGACCAAGCTCACAATACAAATACCAAAAACATGTAAGAAGTATTCTATCACCACACATAGCTGAGGGTTTTCCATAAATTGCCAGTGGTCTAAGTGCTCCAGAAGGTACTGCATGGCAAGCAAAGGCTGCCATGTTTTCCTCATACTTACTGCTTGAGAGAGTAAGTTTCAGGAAACTTCCTTCTCTGTTCCCTCCCATTAGCTCCTACCCAGCTTCCCCATCTTAGCTCAGGAGTCACTTTCTTGAAGAGATGCGTTCTCCTCCCTGCCACTTCTCCTGGGGCGGGTGCCCTCAGCCCCGAGTTTCCACTTTCAAAACAACCCACTACACTAAGACAGCTACACACACACACACACACACACACACACACACACACACACACATGCACTGCGCAGTCATTTCTTTTCTATCAGCTCGGAAGCACTCTGCACACCCCAGATTTGTAGGGAACAAGGCTGATTGTTCCTTCTTTCCACATCATTCCTACAACACTGAGAGGGGAATATTAATTGTTTCTTTAAAAAAAAAGAAGACTTTCATGGATACACATCACAGCAAGTGTAATGAGTTAAGCTTAAAATCTCTAATTACAGTTACACACAAGAGGGGCTATGGTCACAGGTCGTTTTCATTGTTTCTTCTGTATGCTTTGTTACAAGCAGTTTTTAAGATTTATTTTTTATTTATGTTTGTAAATTTGTATGTGTATGTATTTGTTACATGTATGTGATGGCCAGAAGAGAGCATCAGAACCCCTGGGAATGGCTGTGAGTCTCCTGCTCAGATTCAAACTCAGGTCCTCTAGAAGAGCAGCAAATGCTCTTAACTGTTAAACTATCTCTCCAGCACTTTTCAAACCAAAAAAAAAAAAAACTTAGTTACTACATAGCTGGCCATGGTGGCACACCCCTTTAGTTCCAACATTTGGGAGGCAGATGGATCTCTGTGAATTTGAAGCCAGCCTGGTCTACATGAACTAGCCTGTTCTTCATAGTGAGTTGTGAGTTCTGAGATAGCCAGGGCTACATAATGAAGAAACTCTGTTTAAAACAAATAATCAAATCAAAACAAACCAATCAAACAGGCAAACAAAAACAAACCAGATAAATAAACAGCACTATAAAAGAGGGCCATACCTTACGGAGTATGTTACCTGTCAGTCATCAAGCAATCTTCTCTATTTTTTAAACAGCTAATTACTTCTATCTTTCTATGTTGTAGTAAAAATGAATCAGGTGAGAGAGAGCCAAGAGAAAACTTTAACAGAATGCTTAAAGATATTAAGATTATAAAGCATTTACATGGTGTCCTAAAATGTAGAGGTTGAAATGTCCTGAGTCGTTTTGGGTCAGGAGGATGGTTTAGGAAGTGGCCTGGAGCTCAGTGACAGAGAAGCCCTGGGTCAAAGCTGGAGCCTGGTGCTGGGATGTTTGGATTCAAATACCAGGTCTAAGGCCTATTTGCCCATGACCTTAGGCAGGTCACCCCTCTGACAATGGGTAGTAGATGGCAGTAACAAGGCACAGGGTTGTGATGGGCATTAAGTAAGAACAGAGGGGCAGAGGCACTTCCTAAGCACAGCCTGGAGTGTTGTTCAGGCTGCTTTTTAGTCTCCATTTCAAGCTGAGTTTGGGAGTAGCAAGGGCAGATGCTTAGGTTGTTTCTCTGTTCTGACTCTTATGAACCACCGTGACAAGAAGATGGGAGAGCCACATTGCTTCACTATCTGGTTTCAATTCCTTTCAGTATGTACCCTGATATGCTTTAGATAGGGGTTATCCTCCAACGCTTTGTTCCCGTGCCGAATCTCCTTTAAGAGGCATCGTCTGATAGGAGGCCATGGAGGCATCACCCTTGGAAGGGATTAATGTTTTTTTGTTTTCCACGGGACTCTGGCAGTTCTAGAGAGAGTGAGTTGTCAGACAGTATGGCTACCCAACATGCCTGGTTTCTTTTCCAATTCTCTACAGGACGGCCTAGAAGACAATCGTCACAAGGGGCTGAGTGAATGAGGCTGCCTAATCTTGCACTTCTAGCCATCAAATTGGTGAGATGAAAACTAATTTTCCTACAACCACAGGAATGGACTAATGTATGACTGTGGTGGCTGAATGTTATGTCACACCATTCCCAGTTTGAACAGTTGGGAAGAATTAACATACTGTTCACACAGTCTTGATACCAGTTAATTGTAGCTAGAGTTTTCCTGCCGGGCCCACGGTCAGGATAAATCTCTTTCACCTGCCAGTCCCACAGCCGCTCAAACCCAACCAAGTAAACACAGAGACTTATATTGCTTACAAACTGTATGGCCGTGGCAGGCTTCTTGCTAACTGTTCTTATATCTTAAATTAATCCATTTCTATAAATCTATACCTTGCCACATGGCTCGTGGCTTACCGGCATCTTCACACGCTGTTTGTCCTGGTGGCTGGCTGGCAGCGTCTGGCAGCCTCTCCTTCCACCTTCCTGCTCTTTTTATTCTCTCTGTTAGTCCCGCCTATACTTCCTGCCTAGCCACTGGCCAATCAGTGTTTTATTAGCAACACATTTGCCATACAGAACATCCCACAGCAGTTAATATTTTCAGTGCTTTGTGACTAAGGCAGCGAAAGAAGACGTTGAAAAAGCCTGCCCATCAGAGGGAGAGAGGGACCAAGCCCGGTACTTTCCGGTGCACGGTCTTTCAGCAAGGTGCTCCTCAAGGCTATTCAGAGCATCTGTTGTAGTTGCTTGCTTTTTACTTGTTTCTCTTTGGTTCTTGGCTCCTTGCTCTTGGGGGGCCAGCCATCCAGCTCTCAAACACACACACACACACACACACACACACACACACACACACACACACACACACACACACACACGGAGACTTTTTCTTACTTATAAATGCCCAGCCTTAGCTTGGCTTATTTCTAGTCAGCTTTTCTTAAATTGTCCCATCTATCTTTTACCTCTGGGCTTTTATCTTTCTCTATTTCTGTATACCTTTCTTTGTTTCTTCCTTTATGGCTGGCTGTGTAGCTGGGTGGCTGGCCCCTTGAGCCCTCCTCCTTTCCTTGCTCCTCCATCTTTTCTTCCCACATATCTCCTCCCTTTTATTCTCTCTGCCTGCCATCCTGGCCTATCCCTTCTCTTGCCTAGCTGCTGGCTATTCAGCTCTTTATTAGACCAATCAGGTGTTTTAGACAGGCAAAGTAACACAGCTTCACAGAGTTAAACAAATGCAACATAAAAGAATGCAGCACATCTTTGCATCATTAAACAAGTGTTCCACAGCATAAACAACTGTAACACATGTTAAAATAATATTCTACAACAATCTATCTCTAAAACATAAACATCACACAGAACACTTTGCTTTGGATTTCATTTAGTGATTTCAAAGGATATAGTTTTCCTCAGATCAACTCTTTTTTGTTTTGTTTTGTTGTTTTGTTTTTCGAGACAGTGTTTCTCTGTGTAGTTTTGGTGCCTGTCCTGGATCTCACTCTGTAGCCCAGGCAGGCCTCAAACTCAAAGAGATCCTCCTGGCTCTGCCTCCCGAGTGCTGGGATTAAAGGCGTGCACCACCGCCACCAGGCCTCTTTTTTTTTTAAATAAATTAAAAGCACTTATTTTATGTATAGCATTACTGTGCACATATTAAATAGTACTGTAATAGAGTGATTTGACATAGTGGTTCTTTTTCTTTTCTTTTCTTTTTTTTTAAATTTTTTTAGAGAGGGTCTCACTATGCAACCCTGGCTGGCCTGGAACTCACTATATAGACCAGACTGACCTCCAACTCACAGTGATCTTCCTGCCTCTGCCTCTGCCTCTAGAGTGCTAAGATCAAAGGCATACACCACAGACAGTTTTTATTTTATTTTATTTTATTTTATTTTATTTTATTTTATTTTACAATATAATTCAACTTTACATATCAGCCATGGATTCCCCCGTTCTCCCCCCTCCCTACAGACAGTTTTAAACAGAAGAAAAAAGATGAAGATCTCAGATTATAAAACCCATCCCCTAAGAACAAATTTGTTTTTAAAAAGTCAATTCTCCCAAGTGGTCAATGAGACAAATGTATTCTGTGCCAATATCATCATCAATAAATGTATTGGATAAATAAATGTTTCTTATCCTTCATCACTGCTTTTTATGACACACTGGACATTTTCTCATTTCTCAGTATCATTTCCTGGGTATGATGCCTCATTTTAACCCAGCACCAAAGAACAATAGTCACAAGGATTTTTATTTTGCATAATTATTAAATTTTGGCCTTTCTTGGTGCATATTTTTGGGGGAGGCAAATGGCGTTATTGCCCCAAAATAAAGTCACATCATGGGCACACAATCAATTTTTTTTGTTTTGCTCTTTACATAATACATGAAAAACTTATACATGTTTTATTATTTTTATTTACATTTGAAACATTAAAGTATAATTACATTTCCTTTCAACTCCTCTCCTTCAATCTCCTTTGTTCCTCTCAAACTCTTTGCCTCCTCTTCTTTAATTATTATTGTTAAATACATTTACATATAAAATTGTTATTATCGCATGTATATATGCATAAATATATAGGTATATTCTGCTGAGTCTGTTCAGTGTTGTGTGCACATGATTTCAGGGCTGACCATTTGGTATTGGATAACCAATTAGGGGACTCCTCCCTGAAGGAAGACTGCCTTTCCCTTAGTGGCTATAATTCTTTGTTTAAGGGTAGGACCCTGTAATTTTCCTCTTCTACATCACCATGTATACAGGTGCTGTCCTTGTTCAGGTAGACTTATTTTTTAAAATATTCCAATTCTAAAGACTCAAAATCATTGCATATATTTAGAAGGGCAGTCAGCATGGATGTGATGTACAAACTAGAACAATAAGAATAAGAGAATGCTTGAAATGCCATGCGTAGACACTAACCAATGGTATTTATGCCACATACAGATTATAGTGACGCTAAACCCAGGGGTAATATTTGTGTGCCAATCCACAGTTTTGAATGTGATTTTAAAAATCCAGTGTAAGCATTTGAGCAGGGTTTTAAATATCCTTGTTGTTTTTAAAAATTTTTAGCCTACATGTATGTCTGTGTGAGGATGCCACATTCCCTGGAACTGGAGTTACTGACAGTTGTGAACTTTCATGTGGGTGCTGGGAATTGAACCTAGGTCCCTTGTAAGAGCAGCCAGAGTGGCCAGTGATCTTAACTGCTAAGCCATCTCTCCAGCCCCAGGTTAAGTATTCTTAACAGGGAATGTTAATGATGTAGATCAACAGAGCAGGATTGCATTTCAAACACTGGGTGAATAGAAGGGACTTAGTCATCTTACTGTTAATATTTTACAGATTACAGACCCCTCTTGAAGCCTGGAAGACAAAGGATGATTGACGGGAGCCCTAACCATTTCCAAACCACCAGAAAGGAAGCTGGGAAACATGCTCTTATGCACAGAAGACTGACGGAGGACTGAAGTATAATTTTATGTTTGTTGTCCTTCAAAAGAAGTTTGGCCAGGGAGCCCAGTCTGACCTCTAAGTCAGATACTCCAGCCTCAGCCTCCTGAATGCTGGGATTGTTGGTTTCCTCTTTCAAGCTTCATTTTGATTTTTGTCCTAACTTCTTCAACATGTAATAAATAAAAAGTAAAATATCACTATGAAGATTGAAAAAAAAACAATGATGTATACTACAAAATCGAATAAAATAACAATTAATTAACATGTGTGTGTATGTGTCTGCTTATGCTTGTAGGCCTGAGGTCAATCTCAGTTGTCATTCTTCAAGCACTATTCACTTTTTTGTTTCTGTTGCCTTTTAATTTTTTAAAAAATACTTTATTTTATGTATATGGGTGTCTGTGCATCATGTGTATGCCTGATGCCCAAGCAGGCCAGAGAAGGGAACTGGAGTTACAGACAGTTGTAAGCTACCTTGTGGATGCTGGAATTGAATCCAGGTCCTCTGGAAGAGCAGCCAGTGATCCAAACCACTGAGCCATCTCACCAGCTCCCACCTTGGTTTTTGAGACAGGAACTCTCATTGACCTGGAGCTATTGACTAGGCTAGGCTGGCTGGCCACAAGCCTTAGGGGGTCCCACTGTCTCCAGTTCCCTGGCACTGGGATTAGAAACATGTACCGTGTTTGGCTGGTCTTTACATTAGTTCCTGTGGTGATTCCCCTGCTGGCTTTGCAGCAGGCAGGGGTAAACAATCAGGATGAGGTAAGAATGAAACTCGGTTTGGGACCAGGACTTGTAGAGCCTGGCCCAGATCATTTTACTTTAGCCACATTTAAACACAGCACAATTTTGGAAAAAGTATTTAGGCAATAATTAACTCAGTTCCAAGTGCACAACAATTTAAGCCATGTTTACACTGAGATTCCTTTCAAAGTACATCTGGCTTCTTTCACAAGAATGGGTACTGTTGACTCAGAGACAGTGCCCACGATTTAGGGTCTAGGGAGCTTGACTGAGGTTAGCATAACACCTGTGGGTGTCAGGGTTGGCCTGGCCCTAAGAGAACGTAGAAGTCACTTAGGCTGTTGTAAAGCACAAGTGACATCACTCCTAAGAATGAGTATATGGTCTAGAAGTAATACTCAAGGTTTTCAGGGGAAAGGGTCTGAGATAAGTAAAGACACAGGCAGTGTAAGCGAGTGTTGCAGCTCTAGGGGAAAGGTATCCTGACTGCAGGGAGTCAGGCTGCTCAGAGAGCTGCTAGGACAGCTCTGGTGGCTGGAGCTGCAATGGGACAGCCCAGCTCTGGAGGGAAACGTATCCTGACCGCTGGGGGAGTCAGGCTATATCTCGAGTTGGGGATGGTCTCCCCTCAGAATATAGCAATCCTGCTCTGTTGTGGCCACATTGCAAGACCCCCAAGCAAGACCACCACAGAGCCGATATCTGATGCAAAACACACAGAGGTTTATTGATAACAAGCAAGCCTGGGCTTGGTCCGCGTCCAACACTTGACACATCGGGTGGAGGAGGATGGCCCTGAGCTCTCAGGGTGAGGGGTTTTTAAAGGGAAAAACCTCAAGCAGGGTGGTACAAGCCTTGGTGTTATATGATTGTTTGAGGGTATGCAACCTTTGAATTTATTGGTTGGGGGTTTAAGAGCCAGGGAGTGTTTCTTTGGTTCTGGGTTCAGGGATAAAGTGTTTCTTTCACTGGCTCTTGGTTCTCCTCAAAAACTTGATGATAAAGACACCCCTTTTTTTTGAGACAAGGTCTCACCATGTGGCCCTGACTCTTCCTCCTGAGTGCTGAGACTAAATGTACATGCCACCACACCCAGCTAAGACCCTGTTGTTGAAGACACCATATACTGGAGTCCTGGGACATGGAAAAATTAAGCTGGCACTGACCTGGATGCTTCATCCCTACTGGCTAGTTTCATAGTGCCAGAAGGTCCTATGCATGCCACTTGGGGGGAGAAAAGAAGTCAATGTCTTACCTAGCTGTGAACCTTGTGAACTATAATAACAACTGACCTGGCATGCTGTGACCACAGTTGCAATAGTGGCATGAATATTAGGAAAGAAACTAAAAGCTTTCTAATTGAATTTAAGGCCTGTTCCACAAGACAGAATTCATGCATGGTCCTAGTAACTGGGCCGGGAATCCATGGTAAGTCGCAGGCCCTAGGGAAGAACCTATTACTATTATTCTGCTAAATAAACATGGCATTAAACCACCCCCTAAAGCAATGGTTCTCAACCTTCCTAATGCTGTGACCCTTTCATACAATTCCTCATGTTGTGGTGACCCCCAACCATAAAATTATTTCCACTACTACTTCATAACTGTAATTTTGCTACTACTAAGAATTGTAATGTAGCCGGGCGGTGGTGGCACATGCCTTTAATCCCAGCACTCAGGCAGCAGAGCTAGGCGGATCTCTGTGAGTTTGAGGCCAGCCTGGTCTACAAAGCGAGATCCAGGACAGGTACCAAAACTACACAGAGAAACCCTGTCTCTGGAAAAAAAAAATTGTAAATATCTTATATGCAGGATATCTGATATGTGACTCCTGTGAAAGGGTCATTTGACCCCCAAAGGGATCACGACTCACAGGTTGAGAACCACTGCCCTAAACACTTATTTTTATATCCATAGATTGGTGCAGTTCTCAACCTTCATGAGAGAAACACCTTTTTGCAGAAGATGTCAGTTAACGCAGAGACTCATAACTGGTGAAGTGCAGAGAATAAGAGATTGTTCAGCCCTACCAAAATAGGACTTCTCTTTCATCCTCTCCTCCTAGGGCTCAGGGATCATCTTGGAAGTGAGAGTGGAAGGAATGTAAGAGAGGTTGTGGAAGACTGTTGTGAGAGAGTGGCTTCTGGAAATAACAGGGTTCTTACACATATGGATTCACAGTGGCTGTGACCTCATGTCCAAGGCCAAGGTAGCCAACATTCCAGCATGAATGGGCGTGGGACTCACGGAGTCTCAACCCTAAGTGGTGACCAACTGGTGGTTATTAGGGAAAGAGAATCAGTTTCTTCAGGGATGGGGTCCCTAGGAACTCCAGTTGGATAGCCCTACACCCACGCTCAATGCTGTGGAACAACCTTTGTACACTGTAAATATGTATTACTCTCATTGGTTAGTAAAGAGCTGACTGGACTATAGCTGGGCAGGAAGAGATTGGATGGGAGAGCCAGACTAGGATGATTCTGGGAAGAAGAAGGGCAGAGTCTTAGGAGATGCTAGGAGACACAAAGGGAACAAAACATGCTAGAGGACAGGTAAAGCCATGAGCCATGTGGCAAAATGTAGATGAATAGAAATGGGTTAATTTAAGTTGTAAGAGCTAGCTAGTAACAAGCTGGAGCTATTGGCTGAGCATTTGTAATTAAGATTAAGATTCTGAGTGATTATTTGGGAAGCAGCTGCTGAAACACAGAAACTCCGCCTACAGCTCAATCAGTTAAAAAAAGAGTTTATGAAGTTGGGAGGGAAAAGTGGTGGTGGAGGTATGGGAGGAGCTGGAGGAGAGGGAGTGGATGATAGATTTGATCAAAAATACATTATATGCACATTCTCAAACAATAAGAAAAAAAGGAGACATGCCAAGTGGCTTCCCAAGGCAAACCAATCAAAATGACATCAAACCTCTCATCCAAAATGCTAAGAACATGAGGTGATGTATTTCAGGCTAACAGCTGCCTACTACAAGTGTTACAATCAGTAAAGTTATCCTTTAAAATTGAAAGAGATAAGGACATTCCATGAGAAACAAGTAATTCATGAGTCAGCAATCCAGCAATTCAGAACACGCTAATCAGTTTTTTGTCAACTTGATTCAAACCAAGGTCATCTGGGAAGAGAGAACTTCAGAAAATGCCTCCATCAGACTGGCCAGTTTGTGGGGCATATTCTTGATTAACAATTGATGAGGGAGGACCCAGCCCACTGTGGTAGAGTTTGGTAACACTTGAAAGTTCAAGTCTGCCAGAAAAAAATCATATCCCTTTTCATTTCTGTGGTTGAGTGTATTTTGGAAAAACTGACATGGCACTAACATTGAAATTGTAGAAAATGCACAGGTATACAATGAGCTCCAAAGATGGCTGCAGTGGTGGACTTCTCTCCATTTAAAAAACAGTCATCTCAAATACTTCACAATTTGAAGTAATTAGGATTTTTTTTTTCATGAATGATTGCCATTTTAACTTTTAACATCAACTTGGAGAACAAATGAAATTAATTTAAATCTTTTATAATGAAATTCTGCAAAAGCTGCTCAACCTATGAAACTGTGCCTGACAATGAAAAATACTGACATAAGTTTCCCCTCAGTAATGAAGTCACTAAAAGTAAATTTGAAGAAGTTAACTTAGTTGTCTGTTGTTTCCCTTCGCTGGAAAAATACATTTTCAATGATTTGTAATGGAATCAAGACTATAGCATATTGCTATATGATTTGGACAATTTGCATACTAATTATCTATATTACATTTATTTAAGTAAATACGTTTCTATTAATGCTGTTATGGCCAAAGGAGACTCCAGTTCCCCCAAAGGCAGTTCAGATATCCAGAAATGGACTCAACCTGGACTATAGGAGGGTTTCTGGAGGTTAGATATAAGTCAGAATTCCTCAGGAACTTGTGAAACTGGTTCTCCTCTTTCCAAAGGAGTCATCTTCCTTACCATTGGCAGAAGGCTACCTGTGGTGCCTATTAGTATATCAAAGCCCATGCTGGCCTCCAGGCTCCCTCAGTATCACATGTACCTGTTTCACATTTCAGAGCCCATGCATGCTAGCATCCTAGCCCTTCTCACCTCTTCCTGTAGCATGAATCTTAAAGAGTCTTATTAATAAAATTAAACCTGAGGCCAGGTATTGGGGTGAACACTGGAAGGTCAGAGAGACAGAATAAGCCACAGCTATCTCACCTCGCTGAATCCTCAGCTGGTCTTGTTTCCTCAGACTGGATGCCCCGAGCCCTCATCCAGAATGGGTCTCAGCTGAACTGCTGCTAGAAGCCTGAAAGCTTAACCAGCCACATGCTTCTCCAGGCCGCTTCTCTAGGCCAAATGCCTCTCCAGGGCAAAATGCCTCTAGTTTCTGGTCCTCACGCCTTATATACTTTTCTGCTTTCTACCACCACTCCCTGGGATTAAAGGCTGACTTTCTGGGATTAAAGGCGTGGGTCACCATGCTTGGGTGTATCCTTGAACACATGAATTTCTGCCTCTGGAATGCTAGGATTAAAGGCGTATGCTACCACTGCCTATCCTCATGTTTAATATTGTGGCTGTCCTGTTCTCTGACCCCAGATAAGTTTATTAGCATACACAATATTTTGGGGAACACAATACCCCCACATTTCCTCTCTTTTTGTCTAAAATTAAAAAAGCTTATAACTAATACAAGAAAAACTATCCAGTAAGTATATACAATACATATAGTCAAGATTACATTAACGATGTCTAGTCCATTAACATTTGACAGATTCAGATAAAAAACTCCACTATATATATTAACAATGTCCAGTCCAGTAACATCTGATAAACTCAGACCAAAAAATTTTCATTGCTTATCTTATTTAAAACAAGTAGTTCCTTTTTAAAAGTCGGTTCCATAATCTCCCTTTTTATCTTATCATATCCATATTCTATTTTTCTTTTCATAATACATTCAGTAATCTACCTTTTGCATTTTTATATCTTCCCCTTTTTCTTCAGTGTAGATTCAGTGATCTACCTATTTATCCTATTTTTCTTTATCTTTTTTCTCAGAGTAGATTCGATGATCTATCTCATATCTATTTCTCTTTTTCTTTTTTCTTTCTAGGGGTGAAGATATCTTTAGGGAATCTTGAAAAGAAAATTTTGGGTTAATTGTCAAGTCCTGTATCATTTGTCACAGTCTTTGCATAATAGGGAAGTTCAGGGCTTGTCATAAGTCCTTGCTCGAGTAGTCCGTCAGGCTGGATTATCTCAGCCAGCCATCTCAAAATTGTCCTAAACAATTTGTACTCCAAAGTCGATCATTCCTTGGTGTTAATCAGCTTAATAGCTTTACCATAGTCCATGTAGAATCATCGTTGTGGGATCCTGTCATCCTTTTGAAGATTCCAAAGTCACTGTTAGGTGTGGTCATGGTTCCCTGCAGACTTTTTTTTTTTTTTTTTTTTTTTTTTTTTGCCTCCTCTGTGGTTTGGAGTAATCACAGTCCGATAAATGTCTGTCTCTCGGAACCATGAACATTCTTCCCTAGAAGAGAAAATCTTCACAGCAGTTTCTCCCCACCATTTGTCTTGCCAACCTTTTTCAAACTGACCTTTGCCGATGCTTTCTTGTAACACGATGGTCCTGGCAATTCTTCTCTGAACCAGCAGTAGTAAATCCTTTGTTCCAGGTAGCAGCATCATTGTAGTCACCAACACGATGAGAAGGAGCCGGCAACTCGGAGCAGTAGCCGCTGCCTCCATGGTCCCGCTGCCACCGTTTAACAACATGCCTTTTCATTTAATCAGATAATAACTTGCCAAAAGGAACATCCCCAAAATTAGTCTTGGGGAAAGGTTTTTGTTTTTGTCTTTTAGGAGAATAAAGCCTAAGGAATCTGAAGAACACTGGACAAATGACAACTGAAGAAAAAGGACAAACCATCTATCCCAGGAAACAGAGTAAAATGGCCTATTGATATATCATCTAAAAAAATTTTATGTCTTCCTAAATGTTTGTTTCTACTCTTCTCTAAAGAAATTTAACACTATTGATCTTCTAATAGTCCCAGTTCAATTAAAATTTAAAGCTGACTTTAGAGTTGGAGAATGGCTCTCTCCTTCTTTAAACTCAAGCATGTTGTTAAAAGGAAAATGCAAACTCCCTGTATCATGCCAGAAGAAGAGCCATCTTCTGCTATGGGACAGAAATAAAATAAAAAAGCAAAATTAATTAAGGGACTATTCTATTACTAATCTCAACTCTTTGATTCTATTCTGATTCTTTAAACTGTTCTTAAAGTATGAATTTTATATCAAAATTTACAAGATTAATATATATAGATATATATACTCTGTTTAGATATGAATGGTCATATAGAGTACTAACTAATTCTAGAAAGAAAAAAGGCTTCAATTAGCTACATATATGTCTTTGTGTTCGAGTCTCTTATCAGTTTTCTGCAGGAAATCACAGCCAGGCCTAACATCAACTGAAGTCTCCAGAAAGAAGATGGGGCCCCACAACAAAAACAATTCCACGTGGACAATAATAACATCACTAAGCTGACAAACATCATCTGCAGATCAGCTTTGAACTACAAAGTGCTCAGAACAATTTTGAGAGGGCTGACTGAGATGATCCAGTCTCAAAGACTACTTGAATAAGGACTTGAGATAAATCCTGAACTTTGGCATTATACACAGACTGGATAACGAAGGATATAGTTACCTTTCCTAGAATTTGACAATTAACCTAAAATTTTTCTTTTCAGAATAAGATACCTTCGCCCATACCCAGCAGGAAGCAATTTTAAGAATACGACGCCCACATTCCCAAAGAGGTGGTGTGGGACGGGTGGTTTTTTGGTTTTTTAATGGGTTTTGGGTCTGGGATAATTTTCATTGTTTAGAGGGTTTGGTTACAAGTTGTTATTAAGGGTTAGGAAAAGGTCTAAGCAAAGGAGGTTAGATTTAAGGGTTTTGTTTAAAAAAAAAAAAAAGAAAGAAAGAAAAGAAAAAGACAATTGCTAGTTTTAAATACTTTACATTGGATTGGATTGTTTTATATTATATACAAATTATATATATTGAAATTGATATTGTTAGGAAATGCTATATGTATATTTCTAATTGTACTTATACCGTTCATTTAACAATGTAATGCAAATTGCTGATTCTTGAATGTTATTATTACCAACTATTAGGATATAAAGAAATGAAAGTTAGTAGTTAGACATTACAATAGAACTTGTAGTCATATTAGGTATGTTTTCTAGATTGAGCAGAGATATTTTTGATAGACAGGTCATCTTCATCTTCCTCTACTCTAAACTCCCTCCAGCTCACTGGCTCTCCTTCCCCAGCTACTCATTCTCTTTATAACCCTGTTATTTTTGATATGCACTCTCTTTCTCTGACTCCTTCCTTCTCCCCTCCCCCTGGCCATGTACAGTGGGCTGGCCATGTTCAGTTTACGTTTTTTTTTGTTTTTTTTTTTCCTCTCTCTGCTCTCGACTCAACCTCTGACTGTTCTCTCTCTCCTATCTACAATAAAAAGTTTCACCTTAATTATACCATAGAGCAGTCATGTCGCCAGTTTATACAAAAACCTCTTTAACAGCTAGAAAATATTAGTTAATTTTAAAGTTGAATTTAAGTTCTAATTTAATACTAAAATGTATTCCTTTTTAAAACCTTCACTGTATAATAGCATCCCTTTTGTACATAATAAAGCACAGGCATGTGTGGGTACATATGTGCATCATACAGTGTATCTATGGACTTAAATTTTAATAAGGGAGTCTTAAGAGTGAAATCATTTCTACCAGGGAGTCTTAGTTGGGGAAAAAGTATCTCCAAAGACTCATAGTTGGGTGAAAGATGAAGGAACACTGTGAAAGGGCCATAGATTCTCCTCAAAAGCAAACACCAGAAATTTGGAACTCCCCTTCATGTACGCGCGCACACACACACACACATAAAATTTTTATTATATACATTTTATATTTTTATTCTATATAAAATTCTATTTTATATATATATATTTGGTCAAGTTAAGAAAACTAGACTGCGGGTTAGGAATTTAGCTCAGTGGTAGAGTGCTTGCCTAGCAAGCACAAGGCCCTGGGTTTGATCCTCAGCTCAAAAAAACAAACAAACAAACAAACAAACAAAAAAACTAGACTGCATACCCATGTAAAATCTAAAAATACAAAAGGATATGTAGTGTTTTAAAAGTGCCTTCCTCCTCCCAGTATGCCTCTCTGGAGGCAACCACTGCTCCATCCTCTTCTGTGCCTTCTGTGGAATTCTCCACAGTTCCAAGCAGAGGTCTTACATGGGAAACTGAAAGGTGCCTGATTTTCCCTATTGTTCTCAGGTTCAGCAAAGCATATGGTACAAGTCCCGAGTCTGCAAAGAGCAAAGAACGAGCACCTCATTGGCGGCCAGATGAGAGTGGCTGACAGAAAGGACAAGGAAATTCACCCGAGGATACAACCGTCTTGGCACAGTTTGGGCCCTCATGGACTGTCACCATCTGAGTGACAAGGGAAATGGTTGAGGCATCTCACCCTGCAGGGCACTGTCCAGACCCCTCTGGCACCCTGTGCCCTGTTCTGGCTGGCTCCAGTCACTTGGAGATTTGACCAACCTGACTTAGGCAGAGGGGCGTGAGAGGAGGTTCGGAAACCCAATGCCATGCGATGTGAGGACAGCGAGCAGAAACGGGATTATGTTTGGCCGTACAAAAGTCAGAGATGACAGGACTCAGGGAGGATATGTCAGCTGTCTTCAAGTCTAAGAGGGATTGCCATGGGGATGACAGGCTGCTTTGTTCTCTCTAAGGCCAGCAGGCAGAGCTACCATCTGCTGCTTCCAGAACTAAAGGCCTATCACATGCACAGAAGAGAGGAGAAGAAAGAACCCTTGAAAATGCAAAGGTCACTACTTCCCACATCTGCAGAGGAAGGTGGTAGAGAAGAGCCAAGGCCCAAGCAGAGAATCCCTGAGGGCATTGGCTCTAGAGTGCCTTTCAACTCTTAAGAATCTGCTTCCAGAGGAGCCTTTGAGCAAGCCATTGCTTACGCTGGCCTCAGTGGACTTGGTAAACAAGTCGATGCTGAAGAAAAACGTATCTGATCCAGGGTCGGAAGATAGGTGGCATGTCCGTAACCATCCCAGGGCAAACAGGAGCATGGTGAAGTACTTGCCATCAACTCAATAGCTGCTTATTGATGAGGACATGAAGAAATCTTTGTGAGCTGGAGGCTAGTTACGAAATAATTTGAAAACATTAGTCACTGCAGTTTCTGGGACTTGTAAAACTTTAGGATAATGAGACACCAATAAGTTAATAAACAGCCTTCTGATTTCACTCCATAATTGCTGTAAAAGCCTCTCTCTACCATGCTTGGATACAGAAGTATATTACAGGAATGACAGGTTTGTACCCTAGACTTGGATTTAGGATAGCTCCCTTAGTTCTTTATATGAGGTTTCTCTCTCTCTCTCTCTCTCTCTCTCTCTCTCTCTCT
>CABHPH010149388.1:55344-67929 GCA_902168325.1 Peromyscus nudipes
CAAATGCCTCTCCAGGGCAAATGCCTCTCCAGGGCAAATGCCTCTCCAGGGCAAATGCCTCTAGTTTCTGGTCCTCACGCTTTATATACCTTTCTGCTTTCTACCACCACTCCCTGGGATTAAAGGTGTGGCTTTCTGGGATTAAAGGTGTGTATCACCGTGCCTGGCCGTTTCCAATGTGGCCTTGAACTCACAGAGATCCAGAGGGATTTCTGTCTCTGGAATGCTAGGATTAAAGGCGTATGCTACCACTGCCTAACCTCTATGTTTAATATTGTGGCTGTCCTGTTCTCTGACCCCAGATAAGTGTATTAGCATACACAATATTTTGGGGAACACAATACCACCACAGAAGTCACTTAGGCTGTTGTAAAGTACAGGTGCCATCTCTCACAAGGAAGGGCTTTGTGAACTGAGAAACAATGCTCAAGATTTGGGGTGGGGGGCAGTCTGGGTAAACAAACATAACAATCTGGGGGATTCTGTGAATACTGGCCCTGCGGACAGCAAAAGATCACCAAGTTGTCAATTACATCTTTCCCCAGAGTTCTGGGTGGAAGACAGGCAAGAATCTCCTTCCTTTGAAGACACAAGCCTGCATGTTTAACTTCCCTGGCTTTAGTGCTTCTCTGGTGCACAAGGACCTCTTATCCTCTACATTTTTCCTTAGACAACAGCAATTTCAAAGAAAAAGACGGGCCTGACCAAAGTTCCCACAATGGGTTACCATAAGTAACACTTTGTATCAATAGAGCATCGTCTGCTTTGTTTGTTTGAGCTAAATGCTGGAGAGATCTATTCTGTCCTGTCTCCCTCCAAGGGATTTGGGAGTGCAGACAGTAAGGTCAGCTCTTTGACTTGGCTCTTGGCCATTAGCTTATTCATATTTTTCATACCTTTATAAGTAACTCGTTCTTCACTGTGGAACAAAAACTCCTCATATGTGCTGTTACTTTTATTTTCATGACATTTGTGCTTCTCACAAAAGTTACTAAACTAATATGACTTTTATAGATAAATTCTGATTTTTCTCTCTGTCTGCCCATCTTTCTTTTTTCCTTTTTTTTGGTTTTTCGAGACAGGGTTTCTCTGTGTAGCTTTGGAGCCCGTCCTGGAGCTCACTTTGTAGCCCAGGCTGGCCTCGAACTCACAGAGATCCACCTGCCTCTGCCTCCCGAGTGCTGGGATTAAAGGCATGCGCCACCACTGCCCGGCCTGCCCATCTTTCTTGAAGGCCAACGTCTTCCTTCTATTGCTATTATCTGAGACAGGGTCTCTCATGGACCCTGGAGCTTGATTTTCTCCTGGACCAGCTAGCTAGCAAGACCCTGGGATCTGCCTGTCTCCACTGGACCCTGGAGCTGGGGTTATGAACACACACGGCTGTATCCAGCTTTTAAGTGGGTGTTGGAGAACTGAACTTGGATATTCATGCTGGTAAATCAAGCGCTTTACCCACTGAGCCATCTCCCTAACTTTATTATGTATTTTTATTATTGACTTCTAGAAATATAACACTGGTCAGTTAACAATATGACTAGCCATCACTAAGAATTCTATCACTCATTCCACAGACCATCTCCCCAGGAGCTCTTTCTGATTTTATTTAACTGAATTGATGTGTTGGTCAACAATGGTGAAAAGATCCCAGATTTCCTTGGCTTTAGATACCAACCTGGATGTCTTCAAGGAGCTGATAGAGATGAACTACTTGGGGACAGTGTCCTTGACCGAATGTATTCTACACTACATAATACAAACAAGGGAAGTTTGTCACTGTGGGAATTGTGTCTCTGTCCCTTTCCAGTGTGTACTGTGCCAGCAAACATGATCTTTAGGTAAGGTGGCCCAAACTCTGAAGAAACCAACCTGAGCATATACAAGACATGTTGGCCATGAGTGGGAAAGGTAGTGGTCCCCATCCTTATCCCCATGCTCACCACACCTTTACAGAGGACTCATGGTCTGTCCCTACTGTCTCCTACACACACCTCAGTCCCCACGTCTGTGACTTCTTTTATTTTCCCTGACCATCAACAGATATTTCCTACCTGATGACTGATCCCAGGCCCCACGACTCTATCGGGAAATACACTGACTATTCACTCTGGTTTCATGGAAAGAAGAAATCTAGTCAAAGACTAGAACAAAGCTTGATTTGGGTCATCCATCTTATAAAGTTGTAAACATTAGAATGCAATCAACTTTTATTATTTTATTTCTGTAATGCTTTCAGTGAATATCACTAAGCCTACCACACTCCCCCAATCTCTTACTTTTCTTTTTGGAATTCCACATTGAAATTTTTCCATTTTTTTTTTTTTTTAATCTTCTAGCCTTCTGCATTTGTTGGAGTCCACTAGGTTTCCTAGTAGCTTTACCCAGCAGGACTGCACAAGAGGTTGATTGGCCCAGGGGCCTGAGTACCAGGTGTTTGGAAGGGTCTTTGGAAGGGTCTACACAAGGCTGTATCTAGCAAGGGGGAGGTCTTTTACCCCCCCCCATTGTTATAAAAAGCCCTTTGGAATAAAGTTCTGGGCCAGTGGATAAGGATCCAGGCCCACCCGAGGCTATCCGGCATTTCTATCTTTTTCTTTCCCTTCTATTTCTAAGTCTCTTATTCCTCACTTCTCAAGAGTCCTTGGCGTAAATAAATGTGGGAGCTGGTCTCCCACATATATTCCTCTATTTTTATGTCTCTTACAAAGAGCAATTGCAAGTTTTGTTTCTTTCTTCTTCAATCTGATGATCTTTGCCTTTAATTAGTTAATTCTTACCTGATTGCTACTAGTCCTGCTTTGTGTTATTTTTTTTTCAGTCTTTTTTCTTGCCTAATCGTTACCCCCCTCGCTCCTCCACGGGGTTTGTAGTTATACACTCGTTAATGTCAGTGTTGCCTTCTGTTAATCTTTGTTACTCTGCAGGTAAAGCTGGAAATTGTTATTACTTGGTAATTTCAACTTCTCTGGATAACATAAAAGGACCTTTAAACTCTGATACCACCTTATACTGCCACTGTCATATAGTGCCAGCTAGGCACTTACGTTTATTATTATCACTTCTTTTATCTGAGATTGGGTGGGGGCTCTTTCCCCCTGAAGAATTTCCTTTACTATTTTCTTTAGTAAAAGCCTATTGAACTCACTGTGTTTGGAAGTGACTTTATCTTAATTTTTGAATTGTTCGGAGGACTAGGCATAAAATCCCATGTTTGCAGTTTTCTTTTAGGACTGCAAACAGCATTCTGGTGTTATTCAGTTGCCCCCTTTTATGTTGAGAAGTTAGCCATTATTTTAATGAAATTGCTGCTCCTTGGAATGTCTTTTATGCCTTCCTGGCTATTTTTGTGACACCCATTCCCGCCACTGTGTGTCTGTACGTTTACAGCACATAGGGCTGTGGTTTTATTTTTATTTCTTATGTTTAGTTCTTGTGGGCCTTGGTGTTCCTTCAGAATTTGGATCTGGGTGTATAGTTTTGTGGTAGACAGCCAGTGTGCACTAAGCTCTAGGTTCAGTCCTCGGGAATGCAGAAGAGCTCCGTTCACTGACTCCTGAAGCTTAGTTAATGTCGGTTTCATCTGGGGACTTGTCCATGGATTCTTCTCTGTAGTTTCTACTTCTACGCTAACATTCTCAGCTCTGTTTTCTATCTTTAAACATCCTACACATCGCCATTTTAGAGCCCTATCTTATAACTATTGTTTGGGTTCTGTCTAAATTTTGAAATGTGTGTTATTTCCTCTGCTGAGCTCATCAACCTATGAAGAGAAAGCTTCACTTTGGCCCATAGCTTTGGAGTCTACAATCCATGGCTGACTGGCCTGACTGCGTTGGGCTTATCCTGGCACATCTGGCGGAAGAATGCAATGGAGTAAGGTGTTTTTGTCATAGTTGAGGTTGCAGGGAGAAGGGAAGGTGTGGGGGATAAGGAGAAACTGGGTTCCTGCAATCCTCTGTGAGGACCCATCCCCTAAACTTCTCACTGGGCTCCACCTATTAGAAGTTCCTTCACTTGCCAATGGTGCCACTGTGGGGAACAAGCAGTTCGTACATGGGAGGTGATGGCAGATTGGGATTATGCCAGGTGCTCAGTTTTGAATGGATGGTCCGACATTGTGGTGGTCTGGATGAAAATGGCCCCTATAGGCTCATCTATTTGCATGCTCAGTCCCCAGCTGATGAACTGTTTGGAAAGGTTTACATGTGCCTTGCTGGCGGAGGTGTGCCACTGGGGTGGGCTTTGAGGTTTCAAAAGCTCAGCCAGGCCCAGACTCTCTCTGCAATGAGGTTTCAAAAGCTCAGCCAGGCCCAGACTCTCTCTGTAAGCTGCCTGTGGATGAGGATGTAAACCTCTCAACTACTTCTCCAGCACCACGTCTGCTTGAGTGCCGCTGCCACCATGGTAATGGATTAACTTTCTGAAACTGTAAACAAGCTCCCAATGAAATACTTCCACATTTACTTTGGTGATGGTGTCTCTTCACAGCCACAGAACATCCACTAAGGCAAATATTAAATATAAAATATTGTAAAAAAACAACTTTTAAAAGTAAGTCTAGAGAGGACTTACATTCACTGAGTGGTGACTAGATACAAAAGGAATCTAGGCCACCTTGACCAGTTTACAGGAGTCAGGATTGAAAATGCACTGCCTTGTTCCCCGTCAACTTTGAATGTCTTCTCAGCCCCATGTGTGCTCAGTTATTCGGGTCCTCCACTTCACTCCTTCCTCCTTGGAAAGCCCTGAGCTCCAATTCCTGTCCCCAAAGTATTTCCTGGTGCCTTGACTTCCAACTACCATTTCCGGAGCTGTCACAGGCTTCCAGTAGGAAGCAGCCCACCCACAGAAAAGCACGTGATGTGGGGGCAGCCCCAGAGCAGGTGCCTCAGGTGCTGCAGGAAGGACTCACATGTGCCCAGGCACCATTCAGAGGAAAGCAAGGCAAAGACAGGGCAGCAGACAGCCAGATGTTTGACACACAGGTCCGTAACAACCTCAACCTTTGATTTTTGGGGAAATCAGAGATAGAATCTAGACTGGAATGGATTAATAAATGATGAAATGGGGAACTGTGATCATTTTAGGATAATGTAAGGTCAAGGGAAGGCAAGGCTTGGCATTATGTTAATGATGAAAACCTTCTCATTTCAAACTGCTACCTTTGGGGATAAAGTCCAATTCAGCCTGTTAATGGTTATAAGTGACCATTACAAAGAGCTTTTAACCTCATGACAATATTTTTCTGCATGAAAAAAGTTATAATATTGTCCATCTAATAAATTCAATCAGATAAACCACAGCCAGATGTCTAAACTAGTTTAGGGTGTAACCTAAAACTCCATTTTACTACATTGTAACACCTGCAAAAATTTAACTCAGAAATTTCTTGGATTTATTAACTGAAATTAGTCCCAAAATAATCTTTTTAACATGGATGGAATAAACTGGTCCATATGCTAAGTAACTGGGCTAATAACAGACTACAATCAGCACACTTTAATAGGCTTAGCCATTTCTAAAGGTAACTACTGTCTTAGGATTCCAGAAGTTCTTGTACATTTAGTTGGAAATCAAGTAAGGAATACAGCAAGTTCCCATCTGAAGGGCACATGTCCATTGTCCTTTTCAGAGTCTGTAAATCATCTCTGAGCAGCAAGACAATGAAAATGAAGTCCTGATAACTTTATGGGAATTTCCTCTGACCTTCAATTTTGAATTCATATACCTAAGACACTAGGAGCTGGTGGCCCCACTGGGTAATCAGTTGCAAGAATTGTGTAAGGAGTCAGAACTATGGGATGGTCTCTGATTGTGAGAACACCCACAATGAAGAGTACCGTTTTACTTACACATAATAAAAAATATTTGGAAAGATCGGTAAGATTTTATTGGGGAGACACTGGGATGGTATCTCAGTTGGTAAAGTGCTTGTCATCCAAGCATGATGGCCTGAGTTTGATACCCAGTACCCACATATAAAGCCAGACACGGTGGCATGGACTTCTAACTCCACTGCTGGGGAGGTGGACACAGACGGGGCTCATTGGCTGGCCAGCTTAGCCCACTCAGCAAGCCCCAAGTCTCTGAGAAAGATACTGCCCCAGGCTGACCTCTGGTCTCCACAAGCATGGGTAGGCACCTACACACATGTATAACCCTCTCCCAACACAAAGAACAAGATCTTACTGGTCATATTTTATTTTAAGTGCTTACGGTTTCTAAACTGAAATATATGAAAAATGATACACTGTATGGGACTGTTCACACCATGTTAAATGTTAAAACAGTATGACATTTGAAAATACTAAAAAATTAACTACATTTCAAATAAATATATGTATATGTTGTTAACCATTAAAAGGATTCATTATTATTTAAAAACACTGATATGAATGTCTTTTAAATATATAATTATATACCTGTTGACTTTTAAAAAGACAAACTACTTTTCAGACACTTAACAAAGCAGTAAAAAACCATCTAATCTTGTACAAATGTCTTTAGCTATCAAAACCTATGAGAACTCATACAGCACAAATATTGGCCAACTACATCTACCCATGTTAGGCACAGAGGAGCTGCTGTTTGAGTCATTCAGACAGCTGAGAATCAGCTTTACAGACTTGAGTTTTTCTCTCAGGCATCCCTGGGGCAAGAAGAAAGTCTAGAGAGGTCACACAACTTAGACTCTTACTATTCAACTAGTGCCTCCTCTGACGTCCTCACATTAGGTGTGAAAACGGACTAACACAAATGTATAGGGAGAGGTTTTGAGGAGAAAACTGGATACCCTAAGGGAGGGTCAGCAGCTTGTACAGTGAGGTTCCTCAAAAGGAGTGGGTGAGCCTGGATACTGTAACGCTCCTCATCATCGTTGGTGGCATAGAGCAGTTCCCAGGAAAGATTGGCCCACTGGCCTCGAACAGCCTCAGCATTCAGCTTCCCGATGCGGACCAGGAGCTCCTGAAGCACCAGGACCCTCCCAGTGTAAACGCCCTGGAAGTGTGGAAGGGGAGGGAAGGTCACCGAACAGAAAGCAAAACTGCCCACCACACAACAATAGAGACTGGCCTTTGAAGATGCACACGAGTTGCTTAGCTTTCCAATCAAGAATCACCTCTGTTTTCTTAGCTCTCTAAATAAATAGAAGAAAAACTTCACTTAATTACTACGACAGCATTTCAGTTACTTAGTGTCTTCTGACTCTGACCCATCACTTCACGTGGCCTTGGCAATGCACAGCTGTAAATGTTAGTGGAGAGATCTGTTATTTTCTCATTGATGAGACAAAATACTAGAAAAAAAAACAAACTTAAGAAAGGAAGGGCTGGAGCTGGAGAGATGGCTCCGTGGTCAAGAGCACTTCAATTGGGTTACGTTTTTATTAGAGTCTACATTCTTTACATATTATTGTAACAAATCTTTTATGAGATATCTAGTTATTTTCCCATGCTGGTTTGTGTTTTCACTTTCTGATGGTATCTTTTGAAACACAAAGTTTATTTTTTCAACACTGTTTTGCTTTGAGGCAGGGCCTCCATATAGCCTAGGCTAGACTCAAATTCTATACTCTGTGTAGCAGATGATGACCACAAAGTCTTGATCCTCCTGGGGATAGAATATATGAAAGTCTCTCCTTTTTCCTCCTCCTCTTCATAAATCTTTTTTTGCTGTATTATTTTGGTTCTTTTTCAACATTTTTTTTTAAAGATTTATTTATTTATTATGTATACAGTGTTATGGCTGCATGCCAGAAAAGGGCACCAGATCTCATTACAGATGGTTGTGAGCCACCATGTGGGTGCTGAGAATTGAACTCAGGACCTCTGGAAGAGCAGCCAGTGCTCTTAACCGCTGAGCCATCTCTCCAACCCCCCTTTTTCAACATTTTTAAGATTTACTTTATTTTACATGTCTAAGTATTTTACCTGCATGTGCCCAAGGAGGTCAGAAGAGGGATCTGGAACCCTGGAACTAGAGTTACAGATGGCTGTGAGCCACCATATGGGTGCCGGGAACTGAATCCGGGTCCTCTGAGCCATCCCTCCTCTCCCTTGTTTAGTTGTTGAGGAGGCTCTTATGTGGCCACAGATGTGGACTATGAAGTCCTCTGGAACCAGGAAGGACTCTGAAGTCTTGAGCCTTCTGCTGAGATTACTCATGTGCGACATTTCAAAGAATTTTATTTTTGGTTAGCTGGCCTTTGTTTTTTTAAGACAAGGACTGGCTTTGTAGGCCAGGTTGGCCTCAAACTTGTGGCAATCTTCCTCCCTCAGGCTCCGAGGTCCTGGGTTTAGGGAGCCACTAGACCAGCAAATATAGGACCTATGCTCTTCTTCTGTTCGTCTGTTTTCCTTTTCTGATACAGGGGTTCAACCAAGGGTCTTGTACGAGGCAAACATTCTACCAAGGAGCCATTTCCGCACTCCTGGCTAACCTATTGACTTTTTTCTTTATGACACAGGCCTCACACAGTCAGGATGAACGAGAATCTGTGTCATAGTCATGGATAACCTTGAATGTCTGATCCCCTTGCCTCTACTTTCCGAGTAACTCTGTTACCCTGTTTGGTTTTATGTGGTGCTGATAGTTAGGAACCTAGGGGTTCAAGCATCCTACACAAGCACTTCAGTAACTGAGCTGCATCTCTAGCCTCAAGGTTTCCCTTCAATTCTTTTCATTCTCATTTTTGATGTGTATGGATGTTTTGCTTGGATGTATATCTGTACACTACATGCATACAGTGCCTGAGAAGACCGGAAGAGAGTGCTGGGTCTCCTGGGAGTTCTAGATGGTTGAGAGGTGCCATGTGGTTGCTGGAATTGAACCTCGGACCTCTGGAAAAGTAGGTAGTGCTCTTCACTGTTGAGCTATTGCTCTATCCCTTAAACATTTTATTTTTAATGATGTATGTCAATGTGGTTTCACTGTTCCTCATACTTTTGTTATCGTGTCTAAGAATTTATTTTCAAGTTTGAGGTTATGAAAATTACGCTCACATACCCTCCTAAAATTTCCATGTTTTTAGCTGTAACATTTAGGTTTTTTTTATGCAATGGAGGTCAGTTATTTAATTTGGCGTTAGCTGAGACCTTCAGTAGACAGAACAGCATCTTCAAATAAGATGAACGTAAGTCCTAACCCACAGTACCTGTGAATATGACCTTTATTGGAATGGGTACTTGCCAATGTAACTTTGCTTACAGTGGGTACTTTGCAAATGTAAGTAACTAAGGATTTTGAGATGCGATCATCCTGGATTTACATGGATCCTAAGCCAATGTCTGGTATCCTTATAACAGAAGGGAGCAAGAGATCACCCTGGGATACAGAAAAGAAGGCCCCGTGAAGATGGAGACTGGCTGAGGAATTCGAGGAGGCAGCAGAAGCAGGAGAGGTTAAGGGAAGAACTCTTCTCTAGAGCCTTCAGAGGGAGCATGGCTTCCTGACTCCCAACTTGCAGAACTGGGAGACAAGATTTGTTCTTTGAAGTCACCCAGTCTGTAGGAATGGCTTTTTGTAGCAGCCATGGGAAAATGGCACCCACAGTCTATGCTTCTCTTAATGGAGGGCACTCCACTGTCTCAGTACCATTTGTTGAAAACAATGCCTTTTCCATTACATGGTCTCGGCAGCCTTGTTGGAAATCAGTTGAACAGGACTATTCTTTTTTGTTTGTTTGTTTTGTTTTTCGAGACAGGGTTTCTCTGTGTAGCTTTGCGCCTTTCCTGGAGCTCACTCTGTAGCCCAGGCTGGCCTCGAACTCACAGAGATCCGCCTGGCTCTGCCTCCCGAGTGCTGGGATTAAAGGCGTGAGCCACCATCGCCCGACGAACAGGACTATTCTTGGGTCTATTTCACACACTTACATGCTACCTTTATGCAGAACCACACAGGATCAGATAGCTTTCTGGAGTATTTTGAAATTCATAGGTGTAAGGTCACCAATTTTCTTTTGAAAAGATTTTCCTGGCTACTCTGAGTCTCTTGACATTCCATGAGTTGTAGAAAATCACTCTGCCAATGTTCACAACAGGCAGACGGGCCTTGAACGGGACTGTGTTAAGTCTATAGATTAATTGGAAGAGCACTGCCATTTTAAACTTAGAACAGTTTTTTTATGTGCATCAGTGTTTAGCCTGCATGTAGGTATGTGCACTATCTGCATGCCTACTGCCCATGGAGGTCAGAAGAGGGTACTGGACTCTGGAGCTAGAACTGCAGGTGATTGTGAGCCATGGGAGTGGTGGTGGGAACTGAACCCCGGTCCTCTAGAAGAACTGCCAGTGCTCTTAACTGCTGAGTCATCTCTGCAGTCCCAGGTATTACCATTTGAACATTATAGTTTGATCACAAACACGGGTATTTTATAAACATGAGTAGTTTTACTTAGATTTTTAATTCCTTTTTCAACAGTGTTTTACAGTTTCAGAGTACATGTTTTATACTTATTACATTTCTACCTGTTTTGTTTGTTTGTTTTGGAGACAGCGTGAAGTCACGGGTCCTCTTGCCTCAGCCTTCTGCATGTAGAGATTCAAGGCATGAGCTACCATGCCTGCCTTGCATTTTGTCCTTGAATTTTATTTATTCATTGTGTGTGTACAGACACATGTCATGGTGGACACACGGAGGTCAGAGGACAACTTTCGGAAGCTGATGCTCTTTCACCACGCGGGTCCTGAAGAGGGGACTCAAGTCATCAGATTGGGTGGCAGGTGTGCCTTCACCTGCTAAGCCATGTCACTGGCCCTTTATTCTTTTTGGTGTAATATAAGTGGGATTTTGGTTTGTTCATTGCTAGTATATGAAAATACAAAAGATTTTTATGCTGACCAACTTCATATGTCCTACAGTTACCCTGAGCAGTTCTAAAATGGACTCCTCACATTCTGAACACAGACTGCACCACGTGCAATAGAGTCCTTCTTCTGTTCTGCTCCAGATGCGTTTCTTTCTTTTTTCTGCCTCATTACTCTGTCGTCGTAGCTCAGTGTTACAGTGGATTTAGGCTAAGTATGGTGGCACAGGCCTCCAGTCCTTGCAACCTGAGTGATTGAGCCAGGATGATCACAGAGCTTGGGTTTTTGTAAATCCCACAACTAGCTGGGCAAAATAGTGAGACCCTTGCTGAACGGTGGACAGAGAAAAGAGAAGAGAGGGAGGAAGAGAGAGATGAGTTGGGGTTTGTTCTCTCACTGTAGAGGTGGGGAGTCTGTGGTCAGGGTCCACCACGGTTAGGCTACAGCGAGGCCTTTTGCTGGCTCCTTCCTCTGTCTTTTATGGTACACATACAGGAAGGTCTAAGGTCACCTTGTTATAATGCCACTAGTCCCACCACACAGTTCAAGATTTATGATCTCATGAAATCATAATCACTTCCTAATACACTGAGGCAAGGGTTTCAATATGAATTTGGGACAGAAACAATCAGACATAAATTCCAGCACAATATTATGATTGTAATTATATTTAATAACTAATAACCAATTGCACATCTCAGTGTATCTATACTAGGGCTAATGAATCATTTCTTTTGGGGGGCACTTCAGAGCTCAACTTTTACTTGATTTTTATTTATTTTTTCTGATTTGCTTCTCTTGCTATATATTTTAATATCAAATTCAATTGGTAGAAAAATGTTTTTACTATGAAAGGGTATTGGATTTTGTTAATGAGGTTTTTTTTTTCTTTTTTAATCTACCGAGATAATTATGGAGCCTTTGTTTCTTATTCTATTGTTACTGTATATGACATTAATTGGCTTTTTTTATATATTAAACAAATATTATATACTATTCGGGCACAAAAGTTATTTTTATAGGTTGCTGGATCAGTTTGCTAATATATTGTTGAGAATTTTGCACCCATAATGATGGAGTTAGTTCTTTGCCCAATACAGCTTGCTCTGCTGATTTCTTTTGTGTAATTCCTAGAAAGCACTTTTCCTTCTGTTACAAGCCCAAGGGTACACTAATTACATCTCTCAGGGTATCCACACCATGGCTAATGAATCATTTCTTTTGGGGAGTTCTTCAGAGCTCAACTTTCACTTGATTTTCATTTATTACTTTTTTTCTGATTTGCCTTTCTCACAGGGCAAAATTAATTTCCGAGGTGGAGCTCTGGATCTGGAGATGTAACTACCATAGGCTGCTCCCTGACAGACACTGTCAGGAGACAACACTCTGTGGTGGGCAGAAGGAACTCAGGTCTTCTCAGCTCATCTCTTCCCGTGTACAGCCTCCACCAAGTGAACAGGCAAGCAGAGCCAAGGTGCCGATTCATGGTAGTAGGCATGTCGAAGATAAAGCCTCCTGTGAGGAGGGCTGGCCAGACAGGAACTTCCTGACTGCGTCTGGAATCTGGCCTCAGCACTTACTGTGGGAAGAGAGTAAGAACACTCACGTCCTGGTCCCACTGCCTGGGGACACGAGCGTTCTTTATTCTCTTCCCTACTGTAACTGCTGGGGCCAGATTCCAGATGTCCTTGGTGCAGGGGCTGGCTGTTTGGGGCCTGGCGCCTATGCTGAGACACTTTGCTCAGCCTGGGTGTAGGGAGGAGGGGGCTGGACCTGCCTC
>CABHPH010149388.1:68329-92210 GCA_902168325.1 Peromyscus nudipes
GCTATACAGCAGATTGCATACACTGGCTATCTTATAGATCAGCTGCTGTATGGTAATTCCACAACAGTTTCAACTGTTCCCCATTTGGCTGGCAAAAGGAAATGAATCCGCTATTCTAGATTACACAGCCTGATCATACAGCCGTAATTATAAATGCCTTGCAACTGTCATTAACACATTATTAACAGCTAGAATGTCACACCATTTACCAGTTCAAATATTGTACATTTCCCAATCTTTAAGGTTTATTCATGAAAATGCCTTACCATACTAGACTCATAGCCCAGGGAAAACAAGCATGGCTTTTCTTCTAGAATTGCTTCTTTCCACTGCTCTTCAGTCACTAAACCAATGTACCAGTCCCTCTCGTATTCTCTGAGGCAGTCGATCAGTTCTTTAAAGTCTTCTATCGGACCCAAACTTGCTTTGTCAACCATTAGTTTCAGTGTATACCTAAAAAATGGACACCCAAACAATTTCAGAATAATTTATAATACACTTTAAAGATGAGAGATATCTGTTGACTATTTTTAAGACTCTGAAGTGAAATGTCTCATTTCAAGACAACTCTGGTGGTACATGTGTAACAACCAGCAGGGAAGAGGTGGGAACACAGTGACCAGGCATCCCTGGCTCTCCAGAATGAGTTCCAGGCCAGCCTGGGATCATGTCTCAACAGCCAGCCTCCCCTAAAATGAAGTCATCCATTGCAGATAAAAACTGAGGGAAATGGGGCTGGAGATACAGCTCAGCTGCTGTGGACTAGCCTAGCATGCACAGCTAAGCCCTGGATTCGATCCCCAGCAACACGGAAACTAGGTGGTGGTGTCTCATGCCTATAACCCCAGCACTCTGGAGGTGGAGGCAGGCTATGCAGGTTCCATCCCCAACACTGAGAGAAATAAAAAACAAACAAACAAACATACAAACAAATAAACAAACAACCCAAATCAACAAAACCCTCAACAAACAAAATGAGGGAGAAATGAAAACAGCTGAAATGAAGAAATCCAATAAGTCATATTAAAAAAAATCCTCTACACAGCTGGGCACTCAGAAAGCAGAGGCAGGTGGATCTCTGTGAGTTTGAGGCTAGCCTAGTCTACAGAGCAATTTCCAGGACAGCCAGGGCTGTTACACAGAGATACCTTGTCTGGGGGGAAAAAAATCCTCTACACAAACAAAATCAAAAATGTAGAAATTAAACTGTTTCCAATTAAATCATGCTATAGACCAAGCCTTTTCTTTATTTTCATGAAAGCAATAAAAAATTATAAATGAAAGAATCTTCTAGTGATTAAAAAAAAAAAGAACAACTGTGGTGGTATTGTGTTCCCCAAAATATTGTGTATGCTAATAAACTTATCTGGGGTCAGAGAACAGGACAGCCACAATATTGAACATAGAGGTTAGGCAGTGGTAGCATACGCCTTTAATCCTAGCATTCCAGAGACAGAAATCCCTCTGGATCTCTGTGAGTTCAAGGCCACATTGGAAACGGCCAGGCACGGTGATACACACCTTTAATCCCAGAAAGCCACACCTTTAATCCCAGGGAGTGGTGGTAGAAAGCAGAAAGGTATATAAAGCATGAGGACCAGAAACTAGAGGCATTTTGCCCTGGAGAGGCATTTTGGCCTGGTTAAGCATTCAGGCTTTTGAGCAGTAGTTCAGCTGAGACCCATTCTGGATGAGGGCTCGGGGCATCCAGTCTGAGGAAACAAGATCAGCTGAGAAGTTGGCCAGGTGAGGTTAGTTGTGGTTTGTTCTGTCTCTCTGACCTTCCATTGTTCACCCCAATACCTGGCTCAGGTTTGATTTTATTAATAAGAACCTTCTAAGACTCATGCTACAAACAACCTGTGTATAATCGAAATGAGTTACCTGAATGCTTTCTGAACTAGTTGGAATAGTTCTGGTTTTTCTGAGAGCCAATCCAAGGTGCCAGAGCAGGGTAAGCCACCATTGTAGACTCTTACTATTTGACCAGGACTGGGCACCATGTTGTCTATTCCAAATAAACCAATGTAACACGCCATCACTGTGTGGACATACACGGCTTTTAAAGCTTTATCCTTTGCGATTTCTTCCAGTACACCTGACTTTTCCTCTGAGTGAAAACACTCCACCTGCCTTAGAACGAACTGATACCAGTCTTCTGGAAACAAGGGGCTTGCCTCCGTTATTCTGGAATGGGGTGTGCAGTTAGACCTCCACTCTTCAGGTACACTCAGCAAGTATGACTGTGAACAACTGAACTCCACGAGAGGGATGGATGCCGTGTCTTCTCGCTGGCCCTTGTCAACAGCAGGGAATCCCAACAACATCGTCCTGTACAGGTCATTCTGGGGACCTGTGCTTGTGGAACGCTCATCTGCACTCTGGGAGTCGACTGACCCTGGAATGGGCAGATTTGTACCTGGTCCATCTTTGAACTGAAGTTTTTCTTTTTTGTTTTTGACAGTTGGTTCATCATCAAAAATACAATCATCAGACCAGTCGTGGAAAGTGTCTGAATTTAAACTCTCTGAGTCATCCAGGGATTTGGGGCACGGTGAAGTGTTCAAGGCAGGCAGGACCACTGGTAAGGCTTCTCTGTTATTTTCAGTTCTGTGAATATTCTCCTGCAGGCTGGGCCTCTTAGAGCAGTGCTGAATAAGCACCCACACAAGCACTTTGACAAGGTCATCTCTAAATTCCTGCAAGTTTTCATGAGAATCAATTATGCCAGTTAGGACACTCTTGGCGTCAGAGTACAGTTTCACGGGCAGAACAGTACAAGGCGTCAAGACACTGGCCAAGTGCTCATTCAGGGACCACGGTCGCGCGGGTTCTTGCTGAAAAGCACTTTCAAACACTTCGTCTACTCTCTGGGCTTCAGCAGTGTGGCAGGATGTCTCCTGTAGTTCTAACCCCTAAAGAGGAAAGAGAAGCACTTGGGTTCACGGCTGTCTCTTACCCAGGGAACAGAAACCAGTCTCCTGAGGGCAATGGAGTATCCCTCACACAGATATGGAAAAAGCAAAAGCAGACTCCAACCAAGTCCGGAGCAGCTCCCACTTAACTCTGTCATCTGACACATTTGATGTTGCATAAAGAGATTAAAATCAAGGCTACTTCGATTTTAAAAGAAATTACAGAAAATTCCACAAGAAGTTGGTCACTGAGTATGGCCATACTTTCATAAGACTATCTGTTGTCAAGGTTGAGTCACACATGAAAAACTGTTAAGTCAGTCTTGCTTAGTGGGAGGGGAAGGAAAAGCATGACTGTAAAGTGTGTGGTAATAGTTCTGTATTTTTTCACCTTACTTTTTTATGAGACTAAGATAATTATTCTAATGTATGGAAGTACCATAATTTATCAAATCATTATTTTAATTTTTAATAACATTCATGTGATTATTGTCTGCCTCAACCAAATGCAGCATAAATTTCATAGAGCAGCTGTCTTTGGTTATGAATATATTCCCAGTGTCTAAACCAGTACCTACGAGGAGATGATACGCATAAGCAAGTGTTGAACGAATATGTTCTTATATCAATTTTAGACACGTTGATCACATCTTAAAGAGCACATGTCAGTTTACTCTTCACTATTAGAGCTGTTAACTTATTTATGTATATTACAAAACCACTGGTACCTTTGTAACCCATTTCTAAACCACTGCTCCACACCATGCCATGGGCTACATAAGACCTCAAGAGATCTGCCATATTCTCCAAGGTTCTTAATATTTCAGAGGAAAAAAAAATCAACTCAAGGTGAGTGAGTGTGGAGTGTTCAACCCTGAGTGGGCATCTACATCACACCCACTTCTCCCACAGCTTAAGAGACTATCAGCAGGACAGAGGAGAGAGATTTCAGGAGCCCGCGCTGGGAGGGACTGCTGCTAACCAGTGTCTTCTCGACCCGACAAAGCTGCTGCTCTCCCGGGATCCACAGGTTGTGGTTGCTGGGCCACGCGCAAGCAGTCAACGTGGACAGCATGGACAGAGGAGGGAAGGGCTCATGATGCCCCATCCCTAGTTGAGGAGCTTTCGGTAACTGATGACTGCCAGGGGAGGGCGAATCAGCTTTCTCTGGGTGTGGCCCATAAAGGTTGTCAATGTTCCAGCAGATGGCCCTACACCCATGCATATTTAGCACACTAGCAGCACTGATTGGACTCATCGAGTTATTAGGAAAAAAAAAAAGACAGGATGTTGGCTGGGGTCCTTGATGGAGGAGGGTCTGCAAAGAGTTGGAGAATGGAGTGGGCGTGGATACGATCTAAATACATTGTCTGCATGTATGAAGTTACCAAAGGGGAAAAATAATTCTAGTAAATAGGTTGATGAAGATTAAGTTTTGTAACCTTCAAAGTAATACAAATGTTAGTAAGTGGTAAATCCTAAGCAGCTTGGTTAAAAAAAAGAAAAGAAAAGAACAAAAAGGTACCTATAAATATTTGTGTGGAAATCACAAAAGACCATTAAAAGGATTTATGTCATTGGGTAATAGTAAACTGTATGACTTAAAAATGTAATAAGGTAAAGCAAAAAACAAAAATACTCATGATAATCTGCATGTACTTTTTTTTTTTTTCAAGGCAGGGTTTCTCTGTGTAGCTTTGCGCCTTTCCTGGATCTCGCTCTGTAGCCCAGGCTGGCCTTGAACTCACAAAGATCCGCCTGCCTCTGCCTCCCGAGTGCTGGGATTAAAGGCGTGTGCCACCACCGCCCGGCTACATGTACTTTTTTTCCTTCTCAGCCATGTACAGGTAACACCAGAGCAAACTTCAGGTGAGTTGGAATGACGTCAGGGCACACTTTCAAGTATACCGCCGGACTGCACTGGCACTCAGCTCTGGATTTGGTAGGTCCAGGGTGGAATCAGGCATTGCCACTGGCAGTTAATGCACCTAGGCTGGGGACTGAATTTTGAGAGCCACTGTTGTAAAGGGACAGCTTTTTGGTCACTAGCACTTTCATCCAATCTCTGTTAAGACAAGGAATGGACGCATTCACTCCAGACTCAGGACTATTTATTAGAGATCTACTCTGTGTTAGGAACTATTCCAGGGCCTTAGGTTACATTTTTGGATAAAAGCATGAGCACTGTGTCCCTGTGATGTTACATTAGTGAAGGACACAGACAATTAATAAGAAGCAATCACTTCTTTACTTCTAGAAGGTGTAACACAGGCAAGGCAAGGGCTGGGACTGCAGGATGGAGTGGTCATAGCTTTAAACACAACAGCTGCAACACCTAGAAGAAGCCTCCAAGGTGTAAGGGATTCAGCAACATGACTGATTACCTGAAGGGAAAGGAGACAGCCAGTGGGCTGGAATAGAGGTTAAGTAGCACCTGAAGTCAAAGAAGTAATAGAAAGCCTGGCTATTTAGGGCCTTGGCTTTATATGAAAGAGGTCCACTACAGCAGTGGTTCTCAACCTTCCTAACGCTGTGATCCTTTAATACAGTTCCTCATGTTGTGGTGACTCCCCCACCCTCCCGCCATAACATTATTTCATTGCTACTTCATAACTGTAATTTTGCTACTGTTATGAATCATACTATAAATAAATAGCTGATATGCAGGATATCTGATATGCGACCCACAAAGGGGTCACAACAGGTTGAGATCCGCTGCACTAAAGGTTTCCAATAGAGAAGTGACCTGACCGATCTCATTTTCAAGATCGTTTTGGTTGACAATCGATTAAGAGGCTACTCCAATCATCTGGGGTGGGCAGGGATGAAGATGAGCAGGGTAGTGAAAAGTGATGGAGAGGACAGGGAGTCTCTGCAGACTAATGTGGGAAGCACGGGAGGTATGCAATACTTTAGACCTGAGCAACCACAAGAACAGTTGTCTTGGAGGACTGCCAGGCTCTGGGACTCTGCTGTGAAGAGGTCACAGTAAAGACAACTCATGAAACAAGAGCCTCATGTCAACTGCTGCTGAATGGCTAAGGTCTGAGGGTCTGAGGATAAACACAGGAGTTAGCCAAGTGAGTCATTTGGGCACACACAAGGGCAGGATTGATAATAGAGTCAAAGACCTAAGTAAGGTGAAGACAGATGGGAAGAATGGAATTGGAGACTTAGAGTAAACAATCTGAATAAGGCACTTAGCCCTTAAAAGAAAGACAAATGGTGTAGCATGTAGGGTAGTGGGGTGTAGGGAAGATCATTTTTAGTAACCCAAAAATGTTTATATGATACATGTGAATTTAAGAAACCACTGATTCACATTTTTGAGATGCTCAACTAGACGGATGACAAGAACAAGACTAGGAGATGTGGCTGGAGAGATGCACAGCCATTAAGAGCACTGGCGGCTCTTCCAGAGGACACAGGTTCGATTCCCAGCACCTACAGGGTGGCTCACAACCATCTGTAACTCCAGTTCCAGGGGAACTGATGCCCTCTTCTGACCTCCACAAGCATCAGGCATGCATGTGCTCACACATGCAGATAACACACCCATACACATAATAAAATGATAGTAATAAATTTGTAAAAAGATTAGAAACAAAATCAGTTTTGTTCCCATGCTCTAGAATGCAATCAGCATGAGTCAGCTATCAATATGTGCTTATTGAAATATACCTTTAAAAATCACCAGGTGTTTTCATCAACCAAGATCTGCTTCTTTCAAGCTAAGTAATGGTTTGATGTGTACATAACAGGTATATTTTAGGTATGCTCTATAGAAACCACTGGGGAAGGTTCCAGTGATACTGACCTTCATATTAATGTAGCAGTAGGAATAGCCACGCTCGAGAACCATTATCCATATTAGCCGATCCTCAAAACGGCCCAAGTAATGAGAGCCAGGGAGGAGGGGGCCTAAAAGAAATCAGAAATGGGAGGGAAAATAAGAAATAACTCTCTGAGCTTGTTTTAGTCCATTCTATGGATATTTAAAATTAGGTATCTAGAAGCCTATTTCAATGACTTTGTCCATCATTAGGTCAACAGAAAGAAGAACCTGCTGCAGATCGTGAGGTGTGACGTTCTTCAGGAGCACTCAGAAGAGACGACATATGGGTGACAAGACACGAAAATTTGGGATATGTCTGTCAGAAAAATGACCAGGTGGAAACTACTGAATAAAATGCCAGACACACGTCAGACATATATATTAGGGAAAGTATGAAAGGTATGCAAGCCAATTTCACAGTGATCTAAAAGACAAAATACAACAATGTTTTATGGTTTTGAGATTTTGTATAATTTATACAAAATATATAAATATAATGTATATCATTCGTGAGGCATGAATATTTTTAAAGCTTAGGTCCTCTTTCAACACAGTATCTTTGAGACTTATCCATGTTCACTGCAACCAGTTCAAGGTCATTCACAGCTGTTAGAATTCACTGTATGGATACAGCTGAATCGGAATATTCCTTTCCTGGCTGATGAACAATTCAGGGATTTTCATTTCTTCCTCATTAGAAGTAACAGTTGTGGGAATTGGCTTTTGTAAGTCTCTTTATTCAACTGTGGCGTTGATGAGTAAACTCAGCAGGACGGGCTGCCATCCTCGGAAGTGTCTGCTCACCAGGGATTCTGAGCGCGTGTCTGGTGTGGATCTTGCACTGTCACTCATCATTTGTGCACAGTACACCTGCTTTCCTTGACAGGTCTCCTTACTGGGATGTGCTACACAGGGTGACCCACACAAGCATCTTTACGGATGGAACCTATGGTATCCATCTGACAGAAATTCACTAGAAGTTGGTGGAAGTTATGAGCAGAAAAGTGTTTCTATGTTTCAATGGTGAGCCTGTCATCTGAGTTTGTTTAAGCAAATGGTTTCCTTTTCAAGCTGTCAAATCACGCTAATGAAATTTTACCTAAGTATTTTTATTTTATAATTTTTATCTCCAAATAAGCAGCAGAGATATAATTCTATTTCATAGTTAGTCTCTGCCTATACATCAAAGTACTGGAACCTGTTTTATGGTTGGATCAAAAGGATTTTGTTTGTGTTTTTTTGGTAAGAACTTTGGGGCCCGGCCCACCGCTCACCGAAACTTCCCGCTGCCATTGCAGTGTGCAGAGCCGCGGTCAGCCGGGGGACCATCTGCTGGTAGAACACCGTGTCTGTGCACACGCAGGCTGCGGTGCCCACCGCTCCTGGCCAGCTCTGAACCGGACGAGGAAACCCCACCAGGAAGATAGGAAGGGTGAAGAGGGGCAGCAGAGGGGATGACAGCAGTGCTGAGAAAACTATAATAATCAACACAAGGGGAGCAAACACAGTGTTGAGGACACACAACGTTGTTGTTGTTTTTCTGTGCTGTTTTTTTTCTGTCCATGATGCCAAGAGTACAGTCATGGCAAACTGCAATTTAGTGATGAACTGAAGCACACGGTCTCGCATGACACCAATCTGTGGATACATAAAAATAATTATGTATTATGCCTTATGAATTTTCAAGTCACATAAGGAAAAAAAAATCACATAATAATTATATTACTGCCTCAGTATTTTGAGGGAACAGCCCTAACATGCAATTCCTTGTTATAATTTTCAAAATTAATAAACAAGAAACTACATTTAGGGTTTCTATTGCTGTGAAGAGACACCATGACCATGGCTACTCTTATATTAAAAAAAAACATTTAATTGGGGCTGGCTTACAGGTTCAGAGGTTTAGTCCATTATCATCATGGCGCGAAGCATGGCGCGAAGCATGGCGGCATGCAGGCAGACATGGTGCTGGAGAAGGAGCCAAGAGTTCTACATCCAGATTGGCAGGCAGCAGGAAAAGAGTGAGACACTAGGCCTGACTTGAATATCTGAGACCTCAAAGCCCACCCCTAATGACACACTTTCTCCAACAAAACCACACCTCCTAATAACACCACTCTCTATGGGCCTATAGTGGCCATTTTCATTAAAACCATCACAATAGCTGGGCGTTGGTGGCGCACGCCTTTAATCCCAGCACTCAGGAGGCAGAGCCAGGCGGATCTCTGTGAGTTCGAGGCCAGCCTGGGCTACCAAGTGAGTTCCAGGAAAGGTGCAAAGCTATACAGAGAAACCCTGTCTCGAAGAAAAAAAAAATCACAATAAGTTCTGTTTTTTTTACTTTCTTTCTTTCTTTCTTTCCTTCCTTCCTTCCTTCCTTCCTTCCTTCCTTCTTTCTTTCTTTCTTTCTTTCTCTTTCTTTTCCCTCTCTCTCTCTCTCTCTCTCTCTCTCTCTCTCTCTCTCTCTCTTTGAGGCAAGATCTTATGTAGTCCAGGCTGGCCTTAAACTTGCTATGTAGTTGAAGATGACCTTGGCCTCCCAATCCTCTTGGCCTCCACCTCCTGAGAGGTTAGGAATACAGACCCCTGCTGGCACTGGCAGGTTCTGGGCATGCTTGGGATCTTTCATGCAAACTCATTACTCTACCAAGTAGGCTACATACTTAAGCCAAGTTTGGTCTTTCCAAAAACAAAACCAAAAAAACCTAAGTTACATTACACCACTTAAATCTTATGGATAAATAATTAATCACAAGCTATTACATTAGGTGACTAGGATAAACTCTAGGAAAACACATGTATTGAAGCCAAATAAAGAAGAAAAAAAGGCTAGCTTGATAACAAGAGTGAATTAGACAACACTGAATTAACTAAGATTAAACTAGTATTTTTATATTCAAAGTATAGATGTGCTAGTTAGATATATTTCATTTCTAAAATGTAGTGCAATAATTAAAATTTATGACTCAACATGTATTCAGCTAAGTAGTATTTTGTTACTGTTATTTTTTCTTTTTCAATAATTAATTTTTCTTTCTGACAATTTTATACATGTATACAATGCATTCTGATTACATTCCCACAATCCTCTCTTACCTCCTCTACCCCGTCAGCCCCCATTCTTCACTACAAATCTTTCCCCCATCTCCATGACTTTTGGTTTCGTTACCTGAGTTTCATCTGTGTGACGCTGGGTTTGGAACTGTCCACTGGAGCCTTGACGGGCTTGCCAATGGGCGCACAACTGAAAATAATGACTCCCCAGACTACTCACACAGAACAGCTGAGATTTGGATGCCTTCAATATTATGAAATACTATAAACTATAAAACACCTAAATATTAATATTTACTGGATATTATAAAACATTAGGAATGGTCAATACCAATCTTTTTCCAGAGAACAAAAGTATATGGAATACTGTTAAACTCATTTTTTTTAATTTATTTTTATTTTTATTTTTATTTTTTTTGGAGCTGAGGACCGAACCCAGGGTCTTGTGCTTGCTAGGCAAGCGCTCTACCACTGAGCTAAATCCCCAATCCCATTATTTATTTATTTATTTATTTATTTATTTTTTTTTTTTTTTATATAGATTTATTTATTTTATTATGCCTGCAACTCAGAAGAGGGCACCAGATCTCATTACAGATGATTGTGAGCCACCATGTGGTTGCTGGGACTTGAATTCAGGACCTCTGGGAGAGCAGCCAGTGCTCTTAACCTCTGAGCCATCTCTCCAGCCCCTGTTAAACTCATTTTATGTGGTCCTGATATGTAAACTAGACACTATCACAAGGAAAGATAGCCACAAATACCATATACACATGGCTTAGACACACATCTTGAGAATACAGATAATACCACCACAACATATGAAAAGTGTTGGACTACATGGCCAAGTAGGCCATTTAGGAATAGAAAGTTGGTTTAACAATCAAAACTCAACATATCACACTATGTTAAACACAGAAAAAAACGTGTGATAAACTCTAGCCCCCTTCATAATAAAAACACTCACTTAGCAGTGTAGGGCACATCTATGCAGAATGTTTAATGATAAAAGACTGACATATTAATGAAGGTTAGACACTTTCCTCCTGAAATGCCTTTTCTCTTCAAGTGAACATTTTCCTGCTTCTCAACATGAAACAAAACAACAATAACAACAACAACGACAACAAAAATCACTGCAGACAGCACTTCACACCACAAGTATGTCATAATAAAAACGTCAGGTAACAAGTGTTGAGAATGCAGAGCAGGGGAAATCTCATATACTGCTAACCGTGTATTCCAAATGTTACAGTTAGGCTGGAAAGTAATGTGCCAGTAGCCTGAAGCATGAAATGTGGATGACTAGATTTCTACAAATACACCTGTCTGCCTGTCTGTCTGTCCGTCCATCCATCCGTTTGTCCATCTACCTACCTACCTATCTCCACGGGAAATAAAAATACATCTGTACAAAAATATGTACACCAATGCTCACAGTAATAGTCCTGTCAATGGTGAAAAGCAGAAACCTAAATATCTATCATCTGATGGGTGTATGAACCAGAAGGGGTATATGGACACACTGGAATTTACTTGACAACAAAGAAGTACTTGTATATGCTATATGAATGAACCTTGAGAGCATATTAAAAAGTTGAAGAAAACAGATGCAAAGGACCACACATCCTCTGACACCACTCAGGTAATTCATCCAGAAGGTGAAAATCTGTACAGAGAAAAGCAGACACATGGTGGCTGGGTCTGGAACAGATACAGATGATAGGAGGGTGCGATGGAGAATGGCTGTTAGTGTATACATTTGGAATGTTGAAAATGTTAGACGGCAATGATGGCTGCACTACTCTGAATATGCAGCACTGAATAAAAAGCCTTCAAATGGGTGAGTTTTATTGTCTGTAAAAACCCAAATACCTCTCGACAGAGCTGCTAAAAACATACTTACCAATAACAGTCTCATGCCCGTATTAAGGCTCCTGTTCCACCAGCAGTCTGTGTGGGATACCATGTAGACTGCCCACACAATCACAGTCTCTAGTAAAGCATTTTCTGTGTTCTGCCACACCTACAGTATATAAAGTATCCACTTTTATCAGGTAGAATTCAATAATCTAAGCAAACTGTTGAATAAATACCACAATCACACTCCGCCACAGGAAGGGCTGTGCAATGCATCCTGAGATTACCATTCTGAAAGCCCTGGTGAATCCGATGGAAACAGTCACAGAGTGCAGCCCATGTAAGGAGCTATCCAGTGCAAGGAAGGCCACCATAGCCAAAGGAGACACTGAAGCAAAACAGACAAATCGGGGTGAATTGGATTACTGCAGAAACCTCCCCTGCCACAGTTTATCTTGGTAAATAGCTTTCATGAGCACACGTAAGCAATTAACTGAAAAACTAATGAATAACAACAAAAACAAAACTCAAACATGAAGAGTAGTAGGTATACAACATACATGTGAGGATTCTTTCCTGACTACCATTTGTAAGAGCCAGTAGATTGAAACTGCCTACCTATAGTTAGCAAGATCCATCTGACCACCCCAATCTTCAGGAGCTTGTTCTGCTTTTCAGAGAATACAGACACAGCTTGTATATTCTTTGGATAAAAAGGGTTTCGAAAAATTCCAAAGATGTAGATGCTTTGAGTTTCTCCCAGTATCCACAGTATTGAAAGTAATGCCATCAGAACATAGCCCAAGATGGACTGAGAGCTGCTTTTGGAAACCTGGGAGACGCTGGCGTAGTGATGCAGCAGCCCTGCCTCTAGGAGGGCCACACCCAGCACAACAGTGCACAGAAGGCATTCCTTCCTCCCGAACCGATGGCCACGGCTGCCTGGGAAAGCCTCGGGACCCCTTTCTACTCTGGGCCAGGCCCCCCTGCGCCTGAAGACCAAACTCAGGTCACTTAGGTTAAGACTCAGGAAGAACCCAAGTCCAGTCATGAAAAGCACCACACCAACGGTGCTGGGGATGAAGAAGGACACGACAGGTGCTCCAGCAGAAGTGATGAACATTGCCAGTAACCTGCGGGGGGGGGGAAAGAGGACAGAAGATTTGTTGAAGACCAGCAGGACGGCTCAGTGGGTACCGGAGTTCCATCCGGAGAGCCCACCCGGTGGAAGGAGGAAAAAGACTCCTGTAAGTGTCATGGCAGCACATGAGCACTTACCCCCACACCACAGAGAGAGAGAGTGACAAAGTAAAAACGGAAGTTCCATCAACTTCAAACAACTTACCGTAGGTGAGATGACATGGACGAGCCTCCAAGACCAAACTCTAAAACCTGCTCCACTGCCCAGAAGAAAAGGGCATCGGGCGGGGGGAGAGTCCCGAGTGCCCAGAGGAAAGGCAGTAACACAAACAAGATGTGCAGAATCTGATTCACTTGCTCTAGAGCTGGTATATTTACAATAAACCTATAAGAAAGAGAAAATACTTAAATCACACAAAGAACCAAACAGATCTACAAAATAGCACATAACACAAAAAGGCAAGCTTACAGGAAAGGCCATACTCCCAGATATCTGTGTGTATTGTGCCCACTGTCCCAAACCAGCAATGACCTCACTTGTGCACAAGAGTTACAGATATCTGGATTCAAATATGCCAAGAGAGAAACTAATACAGCCATCTGCAACACCGAACGCAGGGATTTAGAAAACTGAATAAACGAGGCTGGGACATTCTCCCCCTAAACCTACACTGGCTGAAGTGCTACCAGCGATTCTCAGACTTTACAACCGTAAGTAACTCTGGGGAGCCAGGCTGCAGTAACAAGCATTTACTGGCAGCTCCTCTCTTCTCCTCTCTTCTCTTCTCTCCATCACTGTCCTCCTCGTAGATTTGAAGTCACTACAGATAATAGCATAGGACAGGTCACTGGGAACTTAATTAGCATTAATAGGACTCTTCTATTTTAGACCAGCAATGTTATGGGCTGAAGACATATTTGTATAATACAGTCTCCTCAGAGCAGGGGCAGCCCCTCTTTAAATGGAGATATTGATACTCAGTAAAACATTTGGCGTTAAACATAACAAAACAGATTTAAATTGTTGAATAAAAATGTAAAACATAGGAAAACATTCTCAACCTCCTGTTAATTTTTCAGAATAAACTTAATCAAACACTATGTCAAGGGGATAAAATGGTAACAGTACTAATGGAGTACTAGAGATTTTCAAGAGAAAAAAACCAAGACTCAGACTTACAGCAGAACAGCACTTGAATACCTGAGCTGTTGAGAATCAAAGCACAACTGTCATACTTCAGCTTTAAGCTTCCACAGTCTGAATGCAAGCATACATTCTATGGCTATAACAACGGTCTACATATATTTGCTCATGGGCACGCCTGGCCTACGCCAGTCAGCGCGCTACTTCATACTCTATGTCCTTCCTTCAAATTGTCGTAAGCAGGGAGCAAATGAGCTCAAGATTAATATGTGGTGTTCAATTAGAGGACACTCTTTCCAGTGGTGGAATTTGAAATAAAATATACTCCATTCTGAGAAGAAATGTCCAATGAGCAAAAAGAATTAAGCAACATATAACAACCTACAGGTGATAACGGACACCAGGCTAGTCTGTTCTCAAAACCACCTTCCTCTTCAAAATACACTCACGAGCAGAACTACATGAGAATAACCATGCTCAGCAAATGTTTTACAAAATAAAGTTCTATTTTGAAATACTTTTCTTAATAAGCAACGTCTTAGCAACAGTACTTACCAGATATTATAAACAAATATAAAGATATCATATAAGTAAATATAAACTTATAGTTAAATTAACCAAATACAGATTATTTTGCTCCATATATAAATTGACCTCCAAAAGATGGTTACTGTAGTTAATTACTTTATATGGGAAGATACTTAATGTTTCTGATAACGTAAAAGAAATTTCCTAGGATTAAAAAAATCAGGTATTAAGAAAACACGGGGGCTGGAGAGATGACTCAGAGGTTAAGAGCACTGGCTGCTCTTCCTGAGGTCCTGAGTTCAAGTTCCAGCAACCACATGGTGGCTCACAACCATCTATAATGAGATCTGGTGCCCTCTTCTAGAATGCAGGCAGAATACTGTATAATAATAAATAAATACAATCTTTTAAAAAAAAAAGCACGGTTTTGAAATTAACAACTATAAAAAATATTTTGAATCCTATATATCTGAAGATCCACATGCCAAGAAATAAAACATGCCCATACCGTGGCTAAGAGGCTATAAATGTATATCATTTCTTCCGATAACTCTCAAGTCTTTCTAAGGTGAGTACTGTAGATTTAACACTTGCTTTTTATAATCTAAAACCCATAGAAAGCTATTTACCCTTCTCACAACACAACTATACTCCATAGAATGGGGGAGAGAAAAAGTTACTATGGGTTGCATCTCTTCAGCCTTCTTTGCTATCTTTAGAGATAAAACTAAGCAACAGTCTGGTATTTCTGTCCAGCGTGGAAGAGCATACACACTTTACACACAAGCTGGCTGTGTCCTCACACCTACTCATCAAAGACTCTGTGTCTTTGTCATCTCAAAGGTATTGTTCTAAAAATGAAAGGTTAACTGTCCCGTATTGAAACTGTCATTTTGTTCTTTAAAAACAAATGTGATGCTTTCTTTGCCTCATGCTTTGGTTATAGTTAAAAAACCCTTTGTAATTATGAAACCTTTAAACATTGAAACAGTACATTAAATCCAACAAGAATTTAGTAAGAAATGTTTTATGCACTTCTATTTATAAATGAATAATGCTGTTTTTAAGAAAATGCAACAAAATAACTTAGGATTATTTAAAATGCAGAGATATACTATTGCAGGCATTAGTTTCTGACTTCAGATTTTTTTTCCCCCCAAGACAGGGTTTCTCCGTGTAGTTTTGGAGCCTGTCCTGGATCTTGCTCTGTAGACCAGGCTGGCCTTGGACTCAGAGATCCACCTGGCTCTGCTTCCGGAGTGCTGGGATTAAACGTGTGTGCCACCACTGCCCGACCCAACTTCAGAAATTTAATAGTGGGATAGTAATTTACAAATTTGTATTCTGACTCAGGAGGTGTTAATCCCATAGATGTGAAGAGAAAGGCCACCAAACCAAATATGGCTAAATTAATTTTAAAAAGCTTTATTCATATATACAGGCTGTTGCTAAGGTGGGGTTCAAGAGATCAGCATTGAGTGTGGGGAAGATAAGTTTTTTATATCTCAGGAGTAGGGAGTTTCCAAAAAGGGGATTTGGTAGGCGAATAAGTGGGGTTCACAGAAGCTGAGCATAACAAGGTAATAAAAACCTTTATTTCAGAAGGTTTAGAAAGTTGCCATTTCCTGGAACAGAGAGTACAGAGCACGTGCAGTTAAAGTTACAGGTAGGACATAGCCCAATCCTTGAGAAACAGATTTAATCACAGAGAGCAATGAACCAAGTTTGCCCTTACTATAAAATGGTTTTCAAGCCTAAGATAAAGGCAGGCTGGTTTATCAGAGGCAGAAAGATTTCTGTGAGTTCGAGGCCAGCCTGGTCTACATAGCAAGTTCCAGAACAGCCAGGATTACTTTGAGAGACACTGTCTCAAAAAACAAAAACAAAACAACAATAAAAATATATTCTGAAAATTCTGAGTCTTATAAACTTGGGGTTTTAAAAAAGGTTGTATACATGCATTCAATTTTATAGCTAACTTTTTAAAATCAAGCATTTAATTGTAACTTGCTAGTAAATGACGCTACCAGAATCCAGCTAAACTTCCCATTTATGCTCCTCTTAAATATCTGATTAGATGAAGAACTACATAGGTCTTACATTGTCCTCTGATCTACAAATTAGATTAAGAGTTAAGGACATATGAGGTCAATTTCAGCACATAAACTGTCTTGTATTTTCAAATGTCAACTTACACAATACAATACAACTTACACACAATACAATAGAGTAGATGGCTTAAAGTAGTAGAAATTTATATTCTAAAAGTTGAGAGAGTTGAGGATGCTGGAAGCCCAAGACCACAGTAAAAATGAGAATGAGTGCTCTTCCACACACTGCAGATGAAGAGGCTCTGCTGGGCCCCTTCTTCTAAGGGGCCTCATTCCATCACATCAGGTTGCACGTTCCGACCTGGTCACCCACAAAGGCCTTCCTCCTAACTGCATTACACTCAGGGTTGTGCAACACACAACTCAGTCTACATTGCACACCTGCCCAGTCCACAACGTAGGCTCTTCTTGAAAGATAAAAACCAGCCCAAGACTGCTCCGCGGTAGAGAAGGTTTATTGTAGTTACAAGGGAATAAACAGCCAGAGGCATCTGGAATGGTCTATGGAGGACAGGGGGATTGGAAGAGTGAGAGAGGAAGAGAGGAGGAGGCCAAGAGAGGAACCAGGAGCCAAGAGCTGAGAGAACCACGAGGGCGTGTAGCCAAGATGGCTGAGTTACACAGGGAAGAGAGGCCGGGTGAAGGGAGGTGCAGCTCAGGGGCGGGGGAGGGTTAGGGTAGGAAGCAGGGTATGCCAGCCAGGATGACTCTGTAACAGGTCTGCAGCCAGTATCTGCTCGGATTTGTTAGAGAGGCACCCCAGTTAGCCATTTGTCCTGAGTTTCTTTAAGACCTCACACTTCTCACAGACAAAAATACATTTGTGTCCCAATGGTTCCCAAAGTCTTAACTTTTTCTAGCATTAATTCTAAAACCTCATCTAGGTATTACCCAAATGAGCACCCTAAATGTGCCTAATCTTATCTACGTACCACCTACATTTAGCTATGGGTGATGCTCAAGGTACAATGTATCCATTCCATTCCAACTGTGAGCCTGAAGAACTAGGCTGAGGACTTTCCACAGTGGATCACTATCCTAGACAGACTAGGACAAACACTCTCAATAGCAAACGGTGAAAGGAAAAAGAATGGGTGACTGGGCCCAAGGAACTTCAAATACAGCAAGACAAACTGCTTTATCTTTTAGCTTAGGGGCAATTCTTTCTGGATCTGTACTTGGCCTTCTCACACTCTGGAGTGGCCGTAACCTGCATAGCTCCAGGCAGAGATCATTCTCCTGGCTCTGAGCAGTGACCCTGTCCATGTGGCTCCAGACAGAGGCTATTTGGTCTGAAGCCAAAACAATGGTCCTGATGATTTCAGAATCACTCTGGGCATCATTCTCCCCTTTATTCCAACACTGCACATTCACAGTTGAAGAATTCTGTCAATCTAGGCTGCAAATTCTAAGCTCAGTAGCTCTCCTTTACTTCATTATCACGTTTCCATCCCTTTAACTCAAACTGGCCTCTTCTGGGGATGCAATCTGTACTGACTGACGAAGAGACGCTGCACCTTCACCCTAGTGTTCGTATCAGAATCTGTTATAAAACAGATTGGGAATTTTCCAAATTTCAAGTTCTAGTTTTTTTTTCCTGATTAACATTTTCTTTACCTCTTTCCTTTTGCATTTTAAAGTAAGCAGTCAGGATGAACATTGTTTCTTCTCACATTTGTTTCAAAACTTCCTTTCTCAGATATCCTATTATATCACAAGTTTTGACTTCCACGAAACACAGGCCAAGTTCTTTGCCAATTTATAAAAAAGGATTACTTTTCTTCTGGTTTCCAAGAATATGCACCCCATTTCCATTTACAATCCCATCAGAATTAGCCTTAATGTCTCAATTTCTAGCCTGCACATCCTAAATCTCCAGCTTTTACCAACTGCTCAGTTAAGTAAGCTCCATTTTCTATTTAGGTATTTGTTATAACAACCGTCCACTACCTTTGTCTGCTTGGGCAGCTACAACAAAACATCACAGACTGGGTAACCTAGGCGACAGAAATGTGTTTTCTCATAAGAGCTGGAAGTCCAAAATCAGGGTGCCAGAGTGGCGTGTGGTGGGGGCTCCTCTCCTGGCTTACTGGTAGTTACTGCTGTCTCCCACAAGTCCTCCCATGTATCTTTCAAAGGGACCAGTTCTACCAGACCAAAGGCCACCTTCACGACATCATCGTCTTTCAAAGGCTCCATCATGAAATGACACCACATAGCTTAAGGCTTTAGTAAATGAATTGCTTTCATACACAAATATTTGCTCCATCACATGTCTGTACATTTCTACCTGTCCACTAACCTGGTAGAGAAAGCTCTGATCTACAGAAACAGAAACTAGACTTAGAAAACAAAAAGGGTATCAAGCAATTTTGTAAACTGTTTGCTTCAAAACAGTTCCCATTTTCCTTCTAGAACTAATTTAAAAACCATCATTCTGTCCACATTTTGGTGTTATTACAGAGATTATAAATTTCCTATTCATTAAATTTGCTCTTTATATAATAGTAAGTATATAAATTTTAAATTCTCCTCTCCCTGATTTAAAGTTTCTCTTCTTTCCCAGGTTATCACATAAAACAAAATAATAATCTTGATTTAAAGTGAAACACAGGACTAAAAAATGATGTATCTTTTGAAACAATTTCTCTGTGTAGCCCTGTGTAGCTGTCCTAGATCTGTAGACCAGCCTGGATCTAAACTTAAAACTCCATCTGCCTCTGCCTCAAGAGCTGGGATTAAAGGCATGCATCACCACCACCCAGAAAAATTATGTATCTTAAAAAGTATTATTGTTATGTTTTGATTCTTCATTAAGATTTAGCTACTTCTTTATAATATGAAAATTTTATAGAGGTCATTCCTAAAAGATTAATCATCAAAATAACCTAAGTATCCCAATGGTTTGGTCTGACTTTTTAATTCACTGATGCATCCCTTGTAAACACTAAGAAAAGTTCTCTTGCCAGGAACACTTAGAAACAAAGCAAGTTATTAAGTATTCTCTAAGTTTTTACCTGTGTGCAAGGTCCACAGAAACAAAGAAAAAAACATACAGTGGTCGCAGGAGAGGAGTGATTTCGTAGGTATCCTGGGTCTGAAATGTTGCAGTCTCTGTGGCGGTGTTTACAATTAGTGAATATTCTGCTATGCAAAGTGTTATCCACCCAAAGACAAAAAGAGCAGCAGTTGCCCCGGGGCTGCCATACAGCAAGGTAATTCTGTTTGGGAGCAGATACCAAGTTCCAAGACCACACACCAACCCGGCAAGACCAGAATGGAAAACTGTATTGGCCACGTATTTTTTGCCAGGAATCAGAAATCTGACAGTCTCAGCCCCAGCACAACTTGTAAATTCGTGCTCGTCTTCCTCTGCTAAGATGTTCCGGGCTGTCATCCTTTTGACCACCACCGACTTGCTCTTGGCGTGCGCACTGGTTAGCTGGATGACAGCCGCCGTGATGACCATCAGTCCTCCTGAGAGAGCTGACGCTGAGTAGTCTCTCAGGATGTCCAGCTGGTAAAGAAGCGTTCCTGTTCCACCTAAGGCCCATGGCATCAGGAAAAGGATGATCTGATTAACGTAAATGTAAGGAGGGGCACAATAGCCTAATTTGAGTCGAGGGCCTCCAAGAACAGTCTGTGGAAAGCGCTTCAGCAGGAAGTCCTGTTTGTAATCATTTAGCAGAGGGACATCTGGACTCATACTTCCCATTCAGGACTGGTCTAAAAGTCACATCTTTTTCATAACCAGCAGTATCTGTGAAAAAGAAAAACAAATCACCGTTCAAAAATACGACACTGAAGACCTGGAGGAAACACAGTCCATATTTCTACTTGACTTCCTTAGTCCCTTTACAGGCAGGATTTCTAACCCTGGTTCCTACTCAACCTTCACAATATAATTGGTACTAAGTTTGTTCTCTTCCCAAAATAATCATGCTAACTGACTTCCTTTTTTGGTTTTTCGAGACAGGGTTTCTCTGTGTAGTTTTGTGCCCGCCCTGGATCTCGCTCTGTAGACCAGGCTGGCCTCAAACTCACAAAGATCCGCCTCGCTCTGCCTCCTGAGTGCTGGGATTAAAGGCGTGTGCCACCTCCTGCCCGGCACTAACTGATTTTCTTAAGAAATCAAATTCTTGGGCTGCAGGATGGCCAGCACTTGGGAGGCAGGTGAATCTCTGAGTTCGAGACCAGCCTGGTCTACACAGCGAGTTCCAGGACAGCCAGGGCTACACAGAGAAACCCTGTCTTGTGGGGGAAGAAATATTCTTTATTAATGTACCTAGCATATCATTGTTGACATTAGATTGAACTCACAGCTTAGAGTCCAAGGCCAAAGGAAAGTACTCTCTACTCAGACTTGCTGGCAGTCCTACTATTTCCCAGTGAGCTCTTCTGTTAGTCTTTTCCTTCTGTTACAGGGTCAGCTAACTGTCTCTAAATGGCCAGACAGTAAATACTGTCAGCTTGTTGAGTTCTGTTATAACAATCTTATTTTGTTGCTATACCATAAAAGCATCCACAGACAATACAATATGTAAATTAATGTCAGTGGATGTATTTTAAAAAATGCACAATATTTATCCAAATAGGCTATGTATAGGTTGTCAATTACTACTGTCTAAATAATGATATTTCTGTTATTCTCTGGGAAACAAAGTAGAAAATACAACAACTAAATGTTCTGTATATCACTTAACAATTATAATAAGCTTAGGATTTTCAAATATTTTTTTTAAAGTTACTCTTTTCTTTTAGTAGTGCTTGTCTATCAGTATTTTTTTAAAGATTTATTTATTTATTTATTATGTATACAGTATTCTGTCTGCATGTGTTCCTGCAGGCCAGAAGAGGGCACCAGATCTCATTACAACTAGTTCTGAGTTGTGAGCCACCATGTGGTTGCTGGGAATTGAACTCAGGACTTCTGGAAGAGCAGTCCGTGCTCTTAACCTCTGAGCCATCTCTCCAGCCCCCGATTTTCAAATACTTTAAAAAGTCAAATCTTATTACATAAAATTAGTAGCATTTCAATAAAAACCTATCTAGAAACTAGGAGCTCAACTGCAGTGGGAGGCAGGCCTTTAATCCCAGGATTCAGGGGCAGGGGCAGGGGCAGGCGGATCTGAGTTCAAGGCCAGTGTGACCATCCAGGGATGGTCTAGTCTGAGAACTCATCTCAACATGGTCTTCATCACCAACAACTGCAACCCATAAGATAAAGTAGAAGAAAACACCATGAAGAAAAAGAAGTCAAAATAGATGCTTATAACATTTTTAACAGCTATATTATCACAGGCAAGCTGCTTCGTAATTCAAGTTTTAGTCTTTCTAGTGCCAGTGTCTAGACTATGCCAGAAATAACCTGCGCATCCTTTATATCCTTAAGTGTAGGTTATTTCTACTCAGAGATCATAAAAATCTTAAGTATCAAGCACAGTGGATTCTATTTACTTTTCCACAATATCTTATTCAGAAAGTAAACAAAAATAAAAATCAAACAACAACAAAACCTGTTGCCCGATACAAGATTAGCTGGAAAAATATTACCACAGTGGATCATGTTAGTTTAGAAAACGTAAATACCTTAAAACAGCCCTTTGAACTAGTTTGGCTAATCTGTGGCAAGCAACACCTGTTTGCTACACAGTTAGGATGCTCTTTAAACTGCAAATATCTGTGTTCTTATACATTCAGTCAACTGTCCTTAGTTCTCCATAGAACTATGTGCTGCTTTTACTTAAGTAGCAGCCTGGTACATTCACAAGATAACAGAGCAGGAGAGATACTGTAGTGGTTTGAATGAAAATGTCCCCATAGGCCCATAGGGAGTGACACTATTAGAAGGAATGGCCTTGTTGGAGTAGATGTGGCCTTATTGGAGGAAATATGTCAATGGGGATGGGCTTTGAGGTTTCAGATGCTCAAGCCACACCAGTGTCACTCTCTCTTCCTATTGCCTGCTGATCCGGATACAGAACTTTCAGTTCCTCTCCAGCACCAAGTCTGCCTGTATGCCGCCATGCTTCCCACCATGATGATAATGGATTAAACTTCTGAACCTGTAAGCCAGCCCCAATTAAATGTTTTCCTTTATAAGAACTGCTGTGGTCATTATGTCTCTTCACAGCAATAGAAACCTTAACTAAGACAGAAATCAGGGACTGGGGTATTGCTGTAATAGGCAATATGGAACACTATAGCATGAATCCTAATTGGTCTTAATTAAAAACCCAGAGTCAGATACCAGGGTGAAAGCTGAAAGATCAGAGAAGCAGAGCAGCCAGCCGCTAGAGTTCTTACCTTTACGAAATCCTCAGCCTGAAAGGACTCCAAATTCCTGTCTCCTCCTACCTTATAATCCTTTCTCTGCCCAGCCATATCACTTCCTGTCTCAACTTCCCAAGTGCTGGGATCAAAGGTGTGAGCCACTACTGCCTGCTGTTTCTCTTTTAGATGGGATCAATCTTGTGTAGCACAGGGTGGCCTTGAACTCACCGAGATCCATCTGCCTCTGCCTCCTAAGTGCTGGGATTAAAAGTGTGTGCCACCACTGTCTGGACTCTATGGCTAACTAGTGACTTAGCTCGCACTCTGATCTTCAGGCAAGCTTTGTTTGTTAGATTACACACAAAACATCACCACAGAACACTTTGGGACTTTGGACTAGAAAAGTGATTGGACATTTTAAGTGAGATTTAATGGGACTTACTAGTAGGAACATGGAAGACAGTAGTAGTGAGCATGATTTGAAATGTGGGGGCCTGGTCAAGAGATTTCAGAGGAGAAGAATATTAATATGTGGTCTAAAGAGTGTTCTGGTTATATTTTGGCTGCTTTCTGCCCTTGTCCAAAAAAATCTGTCTGAGGCTAAATTGAAAAGTTATGGGTGAACAGCTTTGGCAGAGGTGACTTCCAGACAGCCTAGTACTGACTGTTGCTTGGTTACTAGTGGCCACGCTTATGCAGATCTATAATGAAAAGGAGCAAGCTGAGCAAGGAAGCAAGCAATCTGAGGAGAAAAGGGGCACCAGGAAGTGTAAACAGGTCAAAGAAAAGCCTGATTCTGAGTGGAATAAAGGCAGTGGTGACCTCAGAGCAAGACCCCACACAGCTAAATTTTCAATTTGTGAAAAGGAATTAAAGGAAAGCTTAGGGCTGGGCTTGGTGGTGCACACCTTTAATCCCAGCACTCAAAGGCAAAGGCTGGTGGATCTCTGAGTTTGAGACCAGCCTGGTCTAACAGTGAGTTTCAGGACAGCCAAGCTTAGGCAGTGAAGGAAACCAGTGA